>JANHGB010045931.1:9749-40671 GCA_026283785.1 Coracopsis vasa | reverse complement strand
CAGGGACACCTCACACTAGACCATGTCACCCAAGGCTCTGTCCAGCCTGGCCTTGAACACTGCCAGGGATGGAGCATCTACCCCTTCTTTGGGCAACCTATTCCAGTGCCTCACCACCCTCACAGTAAAGAACTTCTTGCTTATATCTAACCTGAACTTTCCCTGTTTAAGTTTAACCCCAAGCTTACATATACAGCTTGCTCAGCCTGGTGGTGCTCTGGTTTTCTCTGTGTTTTGCTGTCTGCTGTAACTGATATGAGTCCGTGGAAGAATGTGCCGTTCACTTTGAGATCAGTTCTGAAAGGAATTGCTGGCTTAGTGTTATCAGCTCAAAGGAAATATCTTCTCTAGAGGACATACTTCCTCAAACCGGGCATCTTAGCAAGCGACCATCAAGAGACTGACATTTCATTTTGTGGTAACTAAGCACTCAAAAGAAGCCATGACTGGAGATGTGAATGATTTCTTCATTTGTCTCAGAGCAGAACCTCGCCATGTCCAGGCTTTTATGGAGTCCCAGTTTTGCTTGTGCCCCATGCATTTTAGGAGTACCTATTTCAGCCTCACGTTGTTAATGAGGAGAGCAGTGTACCTTAATGCCAAACGTCAGGGAATGGACACGCAGTCCTATACAGCCATGCATACAAAGGCACATACAACATGGAATGGTGCTTTCAGCGGAGAAGATAGACAGTGGCGTCAAGCTTCACCACATCAGGAACAGGAAGCCTCTGAGAGACTCCCTGGAGCTCCAAGGTGACAAGAAAGTATTTAGGAGCATAAAGACCTTTACAGCAGAGCTAAAGGATTTATTAATATCAGTCTGCACCACAGAGAATGCTGGGAAATATTGGCTCCAGATGTATTTGTTCAGGCTCAAATCGTAGGCAATGAGATGTTAAAACATGAGGTGTTGAACAAGCTAAAGAGCCACAAGCTGCTAGGAATGAAAGGTATATGTCCCAAGAGAACCAGAGGAATTTAAGTAGAAAGGAGCTAAGTTGCTAACAAAAATACTCTGCCTCTCATTATGTCATATCTGTAGCTTAGAAAGAGCTGATCCTAAGACGTGGACCAGAGAGCCCTTCTCCAGTGCCAGCTGCGTTGGTTGAAATTAATCAAAACCATAAGTTCAGCTGGATGAACATGACAGAATGGGGACGACTTGGTCTGGATTCACTGAAGGGAAATTGTCTCTAATCTACTAGAGGGTATTTTTTTAATACATTGCCAGGAGAGGGGATGTGACTTTCTTGGGCTTTCAAGAGGCATAGGACAAAGTCCTTCACAGGAGGCAATCTGGGAAACAATTACCCTAATGTATGAGACCGAATATTGTCACGGACTAGAAACTGGCTAAGAGAACACAAAATAAAGGATCAGTTGCAACAGAGTAAGGAATGAGCATGAACCTTCCCTTCTCATACCCTGCAGAATAAGAGTTTCTTACCAGGACTGATGCTTAATATTTTTTATAAGGAATTAAAGAACTGACAGAACCTTGAGATGTGTTGGAAGTGCTGAAGGCTGTGAGGAAGCTCTGACAGCTGGGGTGTGCTCTGTCTCCTGCTCAGTGGGGTCTTGAAATGCTCCACACAGAATACTGCTGCTGAGCAGTTCTTTCCAGGTTTATGTGACCCATGTGTTGCAGAGACAAGCCGCCAGCACAGCAGTTTGTGAATCCTTGTTTTCACTTGCTCTGTAACTGAAGCTGGTCTAAATTAGTTTTGTCACTTTTCTAGGAATAAACACATCTCGCAGCTCTTCCTCAGAACCACTGCTCTGTTAAGATCTCCATGCCGAATTCCTGTCTCTTGCAATCCCATTGGCATATGTACAGTTACTCCATAAAGGATTGCAGCCCAGTGGGAAAGCAGAATCAAGCTGTGATTCAGCTCTTACCTCTTCTGAACTACTATGCAGCATTTCCTCAGGCTCACTGTATCATGCCAGACATTGCATGATTCCCTATCAGCAGCTCAGCTCAGCAGTCCTTCATCTAAAGGTTTTTGTATTTCTTCCATCTGAAAGGCCTTGAGAACCAAGTATAAATGGAGCTGTTGTTTAGGAAAAGGAGTCACAAGTTAAAAAGACTGGAAAACCTCTGAGATGGATATCTTCTTATTCAAGAGCTCTTATTTTCCCATCAAGTCATGTTGAGTTGTGTGTCAGGTTCATTTTTTTTGATGGGGATTTTGCAGACTTCTGATTTCCTGTTTCCAGAGACTTTCCTCTACACTGTAATATGTGTTTAAAGGCCTTTCCCCAGAAAGTATCTTGTTTATGGTACAGAAACAGCCACACTAAATGATTTTCACCTACTGCTTCTGTTGCTGGCTAAATTTGCCAGTACTTACAGTCTCCTACTATTCAGACATACTTCATTATTCCCTCCATGTTACCTGCTCCTCATTAAGGGATATTGGCAAATTCAAAAATGACAGAGAACTGCCAGTAGTAAAACAGATGACTGTTTTTACCATGATTATAGATGCATGATTTTAGCAGCTAAACTGCTATGGAAGCCTTTCCTGAGAAGGTAATCTCTGCTTCCTGGCCTGTTTAACAAAGAAGACTGTATCTTTGTGAAAAGTTTCTAGTAAGTTCTTTACTTGTGATCTGTAACAGGTCAGTTTGTATTCTCACTGGAAAAAAAATTACTGGAACCACCCAAGCTCTTTAGGCCAAACGATCAGTTTAATGTCTAAAATACAGTGTTACTAACAAAGAGATCATAGAATAGTTTGGGTTGGAAGGGATCTTCAAAGTTCATCTAGTCCAACCCTCCCGCAATGAGCAGGGACATTCTCAACTAAATCAGATTGCTCAAAGCCCCATCCAGCCTGGCCTTGGGTGTTTCCAGGGATGGGGCATCTACCACCTCTCTGGGCAACCTGTGGCAGTGTTTCACCACACTCATTGTAAAAAATGTCTTCCTTATATCTAGTCTGTATCTACTCTCTTTTAGTTTAAAACCATTACCCCTTGTCCTGTCACAACAGGCCCTACTGAAATATTTGTCCCCATCTTTCTTACAAGCTCCCTTTAAGTATTGAAAGGCTGCAATAAGGTGTCCCAGGAGCCTTCTCTTCTCCAGGCTGAACAACCCCAACTCTCAGCCTGTTTTCACAGCAGAGGTGCTCCAGCCTTTCCAGCGTCTTCGTGGCTTCCTCTGGACTTGCTCCAACAAGCCCCTGTACTTCCTATGTTGGTGGCCCCAGAGCTGAATGCAGTACTGCAAGTGGGGTCTCACAGAAACAGAGTAGAGGGGGAGAATCACTTCC
Source organism: Coracopsis vasa (assembly GCA_026283785.1). Taxonomy (NCBI): domain Eukaryota; kingdom Metazoa; phylum Chordata; class Aves; order Psittaciformes; family Psittacidae; genus Coracopsis; species Coracopsis vasa. The sequence goes on along the minus strand of JANHGB010045931.1, from coordinate 37,387 downwards.
CTCAGCCTGCTGGTCACGGTTCTTTTGATGCAGCCCAGGATGTGATTTGCTTTCTGGCTGGAAGTGCATATTGTCCACTCGTGTCCAGCTTTTTATCTGTCAGTGTCCCAAGTCCTTCTTGGTAGGGCTGGTCTCAATCCCTGCATCCTCCAGCCTGTATCGATACCGAGGGTTGCCCTGGCCCACTTGGTCTTGTTGAACCTCATGAGATTCCCATGGGCACAATTCCTGAGTTTGCCCAGGTCCCTCTGGAAGGCACCCCATCCCTCAGGCATGTCAGCCTCTGTAACAGCAGCACCTTCGGTAAGATGTAGCAGTGGTTGCTAGAATTACTAAATTCTTTGTAGAGCATTAACAGCACTTGAAATGTTCAAACAGTTTTCTGGTCAATGGTTGGCCTTGTGCTTAGAACTGATTTTAGCTGGAGAGGTTGATGCAATGTCAGAAGCGTGGAGGAACAATGGTGAGGTAAAGAGGGGATTGTTCATTGCAAAACGCTTCTGATAAGAGTTTTTAAATGCACTCTCAGCATCTCATCAGCACCAGCACTGAGAGTAGTCAGAGAAAGATCTTAATATTTGTAGATACTTTTATTTCCCTGGAAATCTTCAGTGAGCTCTGCTAACCACCGCTCCCCAGCTGACCTCTCACAAATGTATAAAGTAAGTGGGTTCAACAAGAGATTTGATTTTATTTTGCTTAATTGGCAAGCACACACACACACATATATCTACAGATCTTAGGCATATACATGTTTAAATTGAATAAAGCCAGGTCAGTTCCTGTTGTTGACCTTCCCCATTCATTCTCCACTCTTTGCAATTTACAAGGTATTTTGAGTCACTGGCAAAACCCTAAACTTACTAAAGTCAAGAGAAGTACTGTTATCAGCATCCATAGGCTTGGGATGTCACTCTTATTTTTCTAAGCCTCCTGCAAAAAGGTAGGCAGTTTGGGGCAATGGAAAGAATACTGATTACAGTGAATTAGAAGAGAGCATCTCCTTTAATCTGGATTTGACAAAATTTAACATGACAGAACCCTACACAGGTTGCTTTTTAGTGCTCTTTTGCAATAGCGGCATTGTACAAGAGCATTGTGCTCTGTTCCTGTAATGGGGTTGGGGTGAATATGTGTATCTCATTACAAAGGGTCACCTATACTGCAGAAGTGCACAGGTTTGCACATCAAACATCACTCCTGAGCTAACTGAAAGGTTGTGTTCTTGCTTATGCTGTCAGGCACAAATCATCATGAGGGGGCACTAAAGAGCTGTTAATAGCAAACTTGCTTTGATGCAGGATTTGTGGGGAGAGGTGGTTATCTGCCTGTAGATCACCAAATATTTTGACTGAGATCTGAGACAGATGATAGTCTGATTTCAAACGATGAGGAAGCTGAAGTTTTCCATAAGCCTTTCAAGACCGTCTTCTAAAAACTGGGCCTAGAAAATACTTGGTTTGTAAAGCTCAGAAGGGATTTGGGGTGGACAAGCCCTTTTAGTGATGAACTTAAAATATTTCCTGTTTTGTAAAATATCCCAGTGGGAGACTAGAGATATCACCAGGCCTTACAACACCTGCAGCACAAATGGAAAACGAATGAATGAAATGCAAACTGGAATAGTAAAGATGGACTGTTTCCTCCCAAGGACTTGATTATAGATGGAGTGGCAAAGCTGGTGCAGTTGGATTCAGCAGAGTTAAGCCTGACAAATTGCATAGAAAATCCCCTATCTCATAGAAAAAGCAGAGGATTTTCAAAATGAAAATGGGCCGTTTCACAAGCGACTCATGAGCATTCCCTTGGGACTGTGCTGCTAACAGATGTCCTCAAAGTTGTTCTTGCAGGCCGCCTTGAAATGGAATGCACATATGGCATGGACTGCAACCAGACACTCTCAGCGCGGGGAAGGCTGGTCACTAATTTTGCACTCCCGGTTTAAATCTGAGCAACTGACTCCGTGGAGCAAGGTCACCATCACTCAAGCCCCAGGGAAGCCAGAGAGAATGGATTTGGGATTCAGATTAATCACAACTAAATAATTGGTGTCTGCTTACTTGCGATTAATTATCCTTCCTAGACATTTCTTTACATGGAATATTTGAGGTAATAATGCCAAGGTGTTTTCAAGCCAGGGGGATACAAAGATGTGTTTGATTACAGTCCAGACTCCAAATTTATGGTTTAAATGGCCAGAACCTTATGATCATAGTCTTCTGGTACAACCCCTTCCCAAGGGTGGGATGCGAGCTTCCCAAAGCGCTGTTCCAACAGGACTATCTTCTTGAGAAAATATCTTAATCTTCATTTAAAGACTTTAAAAACAAGAAACAATGAAAAATAGAGCATATTTTTTGTAAGCTGTCCCAGTTTCCTGTTTCCATCACCAGTAGAAACTTCACACACAGCTTCTATTCCGAAGTTCTCTGACCTCAGCTCCCCATGGTTGGGCTCCTGTACCTTTGTCCAGCAAACAGAGCTCCTTCAGTGTCAGACCACTAGACAGTGATCAAACACCTCAGTCACCTTCCATGTTTTTCGTAAGAGACATAGATGGGTTTATTTGTGACCTTTCCCAAGGCACTTCAGGCACGTGTTAGAGTCAACAATTCCTGCCCAAATTTATCCACATGTGCTTGGATTCTGGACCCCAAACAGGAAGACCCCAAGGCAATTCACATCCAGCATGGACGTTCACTCCCATTTAGCCTTTCTAGTCACTGCACCATCATCACTGCCATGGCCAACTAAATATCTGCTACTGCTTGCTACTGCTTTTCCAAGTCAGTTTTTCATTGAATTGTGCCTGTGCCTGTGAGAACATCTCACAGCCTCTGACTCTAAATATAGCATCTGTATTCAGTCATGATAAAAGGCATCTTGTCCATCCAGGTTCATCTAAAAATACAAATGTGTTTGCTTAATATCACCACTCTGCCTTCCTTCTGTTAACCTGCCCTTCTGTTAACCTGCCCTTCTGTTAACCTGCCCTTCTGTTAGCCTGCCCTTCAGACTTTGCAGCACAGAATAAGTTTGTGAGGACTTGGCTAATTTTTTTGTTTCCATTGACAGAATCATGGAATGGTTTGGGTTGGAATTGACCTTTACAGATAATCTGCTTCCAATCCCACTGCTATGAGCAGGGACATCCTTCTATAGACCAGGCTGCTCCAAGCCCCATCCAACCTGCCCTTGAACACTGCCAGTGATGGGGCAGCCATAGCTTCTCTGGGCACCCTGTGCCAGCGCCTCAGCACCGAATGCATAAAAGCATGGTGACAATCCCTGTGCAGCTTTGACCATAAATTATGATTCTTCTCATGCTGAGATTGGCTGGTTTAGCCACTTTTCCACTCTTTTACTGTATACTGAGTTGATTTTTTTTAATCCTTTGCTCAAAACTTCTGAAGCGATCTTTTGTTTCTATTGTCAACAGAAACTGTGTGTATATCAAACATGAACGGACTATTTGAATTTGCTTCTAAGCAAGGTTTTCAAAAGTCTCAACTCTTCCTTGACTGCAGGATTATGGAGTTTTTGGGGATATTTCAAGACAGGTATTTTAAAAAGTCAATCAAGAATCATATTTTTACATGCTCCTTTCCAAGTAACTTGGATTATAGTTGTTTCTGTTCCTAAAACACTTTTCTAAGACATTAAGTATATGTATTGTATATTAAAATAATCATCTGGACTTCATTTTGCCTGTACACAAGAAATCCAGTTAGGTAAGAACATTTCTACCAAAGCCATCGCTGAAATTAATTCTGTGGCCAGTTCTTTGACTGTCAGGGTGAGATTTAATACTAAATTTCTTGTATTAGATGAAACATTTTGAGTAAAGAGATTAATTTCTATTAATTTTAGAAATTCCAAGGCCATTTAGTTTTGGCAGTATAGTGCCTGCAGCATGTAGTAGAATAAGGATCCTCTCTCCCTACCTTTTATTCTTGTGAATTTTATCTATCTACAGATACCTGCAGTGTAAATTGGTGATGTGTAGAAGATACCAACTGGTATCTCCTTTGCTGGTTAGGGCACTAATCACTGACTGTCACAGGTCTTGTTTCTGATCTCTCAGACAGATCCCAGCAGTTCTGATAATGTAATTACTTCTCCCTCTTTGGCCACTTTTGGCCATTTTCAATGTAAATCTTCCCTATGTATCTTTGATCATTTGATTTATTCCATTCCAGATATTTTGATTTTGTATTAAATGACGGCTGACTCTTTTCTCTCTTCACCCTCTGCTTTTGGATATGAGTTTGACAGTTAGTGCAGTCAGATCACTTCTTGAAAAACTGCTTGTCTTCCTCTTTCTGTGGGGCACAGTCTCCTCCTTGGATGACGGACTTGTTACAGCCATGGCCCTTGGCTTTCTACCACTGACCTGGCACTGACTCGCTGCCAGTTCTTTTCCATCTTTCACTGTTTGCAGGAGAGAGAGTACTTATGAGCTCTCCATGCATTTCTGTCTGTTAAGACCCTTTTAAGTTCCCTAAAATCTTGAGGAAATTTTCTCCCTGTTCCATTCTGGGAATTTGGGGCAGTTTTCAAATCCTACTGCTGCCACCTTTCTGCAGGCTGCTCTCTGCTTCCTGTTGTGTAGAATCATAGCATAGTTTGTGTTGGAAAGGACCTTAAGATCATCCAGTTCCAACTCCCCTGCCATGGGCAGGGACATCTCACACTAAACCATGCCACCCAAGGCTCTGTCCAACCTGGCCCTGAACACTGCCTGGAATGGAGCATTTACCACTGCTTTGGGCAACCTGTTCCAGTGCCTCACCACTCTCACAGTAAAGAACTTCTTCCTTATATTCAATCTAAACTTCCCCTGTTTAAGTTTAAACCCATTACCCCTTGTGTAGCATAACATCTGATCCTTTCACTGGAAGATGATGCACTGCCTTCTGCTCTGATCCCTATGCTGCTCAATCCATTCTTTGTGGAGTCTGAAGCAGTGATGCTTCTATCATGGGGTTATCCAGGAGCTCCAACTTGTGGTGTCCCCAGCCCTGTCGCTCCTGTACTGAGACTAGGACTATGCTTATAAACCACATACTTACAATTCTCCAACCAGCCCCTGAAAGTCCGTGAATACTGGTTCTGCTTGTCCACCATGTAAATGAAAAGGTAGCTATATCTGCTTTCTTCAAACTATCCATAAATAGCCTCTGTTGTCCTAAGAGCTCAAATCTACAGGCAATGTGGAATTAAGGTTTTAAAACATAAGCTAGTTGCCACTGTATCTACACAGTATTTGCCCTCATTTGCATGTTATTGAACTTATGCCAGTTTATCTTCTGGTGGGGTGAGGAGCTGAGGGTCTACAGGGGGAACCACACTGGGTTCCCCAGGCTCATAATCCAGTGCCCTGCGTCCAAAACAGGCAGGAAATGAGTGGTTGACCTCAAGATTAGAGGCCTGTACCTATAACCACAGCACAGAGAAACAAAGTTCAGTTCTACATTTCCTGTCATCAGAAGTGCCCTCACACAACATCCATGGACATTTCCTCCGCTTCACACACATCTGTTGGTATTAGCACCAAACCACCAAGGGCTTTGTTCTTTGGCTCTTTAGTCTTCTCATTCATAGAGCTTAAATTACAGTCTTACTACTATGAAGCAGTCCCATGAGGCAGATTTCCCATGATTTATGGATGCCACATGAGCAAGTTCAAATGCCTTCACCAAAGCAGTGAAACCAGGTCTAGCCCTGAAGACATCAATCCTGATTTCTCTGAATTTTCCATTCTGCTTCCACAAAGCCATGGTCTGTGCTTACTTCATCCATCTAAGCCTTGTCTGATGCCATGTCCTACCTTAATAACTATCATGACCTCACTTTTCCTTATTCAGTCTCCCTACTATTTCATAGGGATATAAGCTGAGAAGTTGCTCCCAAGGACATTCTGTTTCTTCTCTAACTCATTAGAAAATGATATTTGTCCTATTTTTTCTTCTTCTTCATACTTAATATAGAAACTAGTAGGAGAACTTTACAATTAGCAAGGTGAGATGGTTTGGTTGATTAAGGCTATAATAACCTATTATTATTTTGGTGATAGTAGAGTGAAGCATTATCGTAGGTGAGAGATATAATATTTGTTCAAGTCAGGTGGAAGAAGTGGTTAAGCTCTTTTTGTAATGAGCAAAGCAATACTTCTTTTGGCAGTCACCCCCTACAACAATTCATCTGTCATTGAATTATGTTGTGTTATATGATTACAGGAATTTGACTCCAGATTGGAAGTAAAAGTAGGGAGTTTGGCATTTTTTAGGTATGTGAGTGAATGGGAATGAGAACAGAGGTTTAAGCTACAGAAACTGATAGAAAAAGCAGCAAAAAGCTTTGTGTTTATTTTAAGAATGGCCAAGAACATTCAGAGAGACTTCAGGAAGAAATCTAAGAGCTGTCAGTTGCAGACTCAGAATTATAGCTTGGGATACTGGCAGATTGTACCCCATGTCCACGGTATTTTGTATGTCAAAGAAGGTCTAGGGTACCCTATAGCACTCAGGATCCCAATTATAAGGTAACTGCTCACGTCAATGGTGTCATACTCAAGGAAGAATATACTTTAAAATATTACCTGCAATTTTGTCTTGATAACTATTTTTTTCCTCTTGTCCTACATTTTCTCAGTTGTTGCTAGACATTTGTTGGTTTTCAACCCAAATTACTCCAATGTCATGGTAAATAATTTCCTGTGAGTAACACACAAAGTGTGTTGGAAGCTTTCCAGACAACAGTGTCCAACTCTTCCCAGGCACACACGGCTCCCAGGTTTCAGAGTGAGGTGCAGAAATGACTGAATGCGTGCATACTGCTCCCATAGAGAAGTAACCCACATACAGAGTGTGCATTAATCTGGATGTACAGGTGGCTCACATTCTAACTTACATTTTTAGTGCACACCTCAAGCTGCTTCATGAGCCCCTTGTCATGGACCCCCGCTGGTTCTCACCTGCTCCAGGTTAAAAAAACCAGCCCTTTAAACCAGAAGATTACTATTATTAGCAACAGGACTAATTAGTAACATATGTTACTTCCTCAGCAAGCCTTTCCAACCAGGTTATAAATGTCCATAGAAGATGGCATACTATCAACCTAGATGGTTTCACATATTTTGTTTATACATATATGATTATCACCATGCCTTCAACATGATGATGGTTCTAAAAATACCCAGGCATTAAGGGGTATAAGGCATGGTAAGATGCAATCAGAGGGAGCAGAGCAGTGGTAGTGGGAGAAGGGGCAGGCAAGGAGAGCAGAGAGCATACCTCACATATCAGCATTCACTTGATCCAATTTAGGAATGAGCATCACCCTGCTGTGGTCACAGTCATGCAGTTATTTATAGAATGCCATCTCCTGGCTCACAGACATGTAATGGCAGCTAAGCATTTACTCCAGGAGTCAATCAGAACCAGCTGGCCTTTGGGACCAATGCAATATCTTACAGAGAATCGAAACAATTTGTTTACTTATGTGATCCCCCCCAAAGCCAAGAGTTTAATTTTTCAGTGTGATTAATGGAAAACTCTTCAAAATCAATATTCTTCCCTGGCCAGATCCTAAAAGGTACTTCCATGAATGCCAAACTTTGTGCATGAAAATAATCCCTCTGATGAGTGTTCCTGATGAATTGGGACTTTCATTTTAAAATACTTACCACTTTTTCACTCTATAGTGCTTGTCACAGGGTTATTTCAGTCTCAATTTAAACTAGGGTATACATCAAAAATATTGCACTCTATTGCATCTACTCTCTATGATCTTGGAAAAAAAGGGAATTGTGATTGCGCACAAACAAGCACCACTGGAAAAGGATCTGGTGTGCATGTTAAAAGTGAATCTTCACCAGCATTTGGAAACATAAACCTGTCAGATGTCAGACCTTCCAGGCAGCCTCAGGGTCCAAGGAGTCCGTTTCCTTTTCAAGCATGCCATCACGTTGTTACTGAAGTGCTATTTTCCTAGAATTTTCAGTTTGTGAGAAGCTTCACATAGTTATGGGTTCTGTATAGCTCAAACCACAGTCAGATTTCAAATAAGAACAACATTTCCCTCCATAGAATAAGAAACAAAATGGGAACATTTCCCATATGTTCTGCTTTCTCATCTGGTCTATTCCAGGAGCAGCACAAGGTTCCTGTATGGATCAGAGACACCCAACATGGGACTAGGCATTTTTTGCACGTTCTAGAGCTAAGTTTAGCTTTGAGGATCTTATTCAGGGGACACCTCAGGTGGAATTAGCTGAGCAGTCTCCACCAGCATTGCTCGACTTCCTTAAGAGGTGAACACCTAGCCCTGTGCCTTTCAATGGGCAACCTGAAGTGCCTTGGCAGGACAGTGCTGTTTGCCCATCAGCTGCTCACTTTTCTGTTTGGTAGAGGAGGACTGAACACCACCCTATGAAGATGCTGAGGAGGCAACTCTCCTATTTTGTACTCCCATTTTACAGGTACACATCTTGTCTAACCCAGCCATTCGCATCCTTTCACTTCCCTCGCTGCTGAACTGGTCTCCATTCCACTCCTGTGAAGCGTGAAGACTGGTTAAAATGCAGCCCCCAAGCCTGGCTCTCCCTTTCATTGGAGCTTTGTCTGGCTCTGAGCACACCCCTGTGTGTGAACCAACACCAGCACAGAAGTGAAAAATGGCCTCATTCTGCCAGAGCCTTGAGTTTTCCAGCAGTGGCACTTCCCTGGGAAAGCTTTGGGACTTGCAACGTAGCTCCACGCAGGCAACAAAGAGCGCATTTAGACAAGCGCCTTTGGAGAGACTGTGGGTTTGGTCTGCAAAGGAAAACAGGAACTGAGGTCCTATGGTCCATGCACTTCACAGAAGTTCTCTCTCGTCTTCCATCAATATCTGTTCTGTAGCTGTTGGATAAAAAATCTATTGCACCATAAATATGGAGTGATGCCTTCCACCAAAGCCACAAATTTACAGACTAGTCATAGTAGATTCAGATATGATAATAGATTTGGATTCCACAGAGAGAAATCCAACAACAAAACTACAAGATATAAAATACTTAGAAATGCCTTTGAACTAATGCAGAACACCCAGGGCACATCAGGGAGTGCCCATCAGGATTCCCCTGTAAAGATGGAATCGACACGATGGAGTTTTAAAACTCTGGTGGAATTACGTTGTCTGTGCAATATCTATTTAGGAAGCTGGCTGGGAGGAGCATAAATATAAACACAGACTAAAGATTTCATCCTGTTGCATAAAATGTACAATATCTGAATAGAGAGACCCAAGCACTGACGTGTTCGTGGTTACAGATTACAAGATACAGCAGCGCCAATTTCAAGTATTCCGAAATCATGGATCAGACTTCTCTAAAGCTGGTCTCAGTGTGACACTAACCAATTTCTATGGAGGAAATCACCCCTAATTGCCATTTTACAAGATTTTTACAAGATTCTACCATTTTAAGACTGACTTCAAAATAATGGGATACAGAAAGAGACACTCTTTGAATTTATCTCCTGGCTTGCAGGGCACTGGGATGTTCCAGATCTGTGGCTTACATTTGCTTTGTGAGCCGGAGGATTAGAAACTTCTTCTTTTAAATAAAATGTGACTTTCTTATGTAATCAGTTGCTCTGAGAGCAAGATCTTTAAGATAAGCCCCAAATTCTATGAAACTTCTGATAAGCTCCTACGAATTGGAATCACTAAATCAAAGAACAGAAAATGTAATGACAGCGTCATACTACAGGGCCTGTGAAACAGAACTGAATGGTGTTAGGAAATCAAAGCAGCAACTTCATCTTGTAAAATGGCAATTGTGGGTGCTTTCATCCCTATAAATTGTTCAAATGTCACGTTGAGATGAGTTTTAGGGATGTTAAATGAGTACCTTAAAATGTCTTTCTCTAAAAATATTCTAGCGAAGCAATTCCTTCTTAGGAAAAAGGGGTTCAAGTGACTAGCTGCAGAAAGCCAATGACTTCCCAAGACATTTGGGTGATTAAATTATGGATAATCATCATCCATACATTCATACCGAGTCTGTCCTTCAGTACAAGCTTAGGAGTCCTTATGCCATGGCAGACGGGTTGGAACTAGATGATCTTAAGGTCCTTTCCAACCCAAACCGTTCTATGATTCTGTGATTCTATGCCATGTCATGGTCTACACCCTTATTGAGAATTGTACCCATGTTGGCTGATGTTTTGTGTTCCAAGTCTGCCCAAGAACAAGAAATCAAGATGGAGCAATAATTGGAGAGGTTTTCAGAAGTCATTCTGAAGTCTGATGGACTGGTGGCACGACCAATGACAGGTGAGCGACTATGGGTTTCGGTGCCACTCACAAAGGAGTGTTGACTAATTCGATTTGCAACAAACAGACTTATTCTTCCTCCTAATGTATTCTCCAGGCTTCTTAAGGTTTGGCATTACTGGAGAAGCTAAATTCAGACAGGCGTTATTGAGCGGAAAATATATTCTGGTCAGGTACCACTTTCTTTCCCAGTTAGTTCCATACATACTTAGCTGGTTCCATCATTGCAGTGTGCTGACAGCTCCTCACAGGAGAAAAATCATTTGTCTGATGTGGTGCCTGGGCTGATTAATGGGTTCACTGTGCAAAATGGCCCTACCAAGATCTGACTTTATTGAGAAAGGAGACTCATTTTGTCTCTGTTTCTGCAGCAGCAGATCCCTGTAAACACTATTTGTGCTGTGATTCAGAATGGTTTTTGCATTATTCTTGTTGGAACTATTTCCCTGGATATTTCATGCACCAAGGCGAATCTGTGCAGTTTACTGCTAGGGTCATCAACTCTGTATTCATGTACTTCACTGTCTGTCATGCTATCCTCTCCCCTTGAGTGGCAATAATTGATCACTGCCTAATGTAGGCACTGCCTCAATGAGGTTTTAGACACTTGACCTGGGAGGGCAAATCCAATCCATCTAATATTGAATTTCCCTTTGCAATCAGTTGAGTTTAGCACTTTGTAAGACCTATGAGGAGAGGCCAGTTCTCTCTAAAATAGTCTTTTCCTTTTTCATATTTATTCAACAGGAAATTAGACACCTGCAGAACACAATCCAGTCCATACCTTAGACATACACATCTTTTTAGAGAAAGAGTGTCATGAAGATCAATATCCCTAAGAGTGCTCTTCTGTAGATGTGCCAAAGTAGATTTGAGTTGCAGATTCCCCACAATGTACTGGGAGACTTATTTGTGCCAGAGCCAGGGTCTTCTGGCTATCATTTGCCAAGGATGTTCTACACAGGATGGTCTACACAGAGTGAGCCTATCACACAGAGCTCACATCCTCACATGGATGTAGTTGTTTAGCTGAAAACCGGTTTTGAAAACTGGCTTTGACATATACACAGAGCATATGGAGAACAAGTAAACATAATACCTAAGGGAAGATATTGAGATATTCAGTATTTCTACCACTGTTTGCATGTTACTAGTAATTGTTTTGTCAGCTAAGATATAATAAGGTGCTATCTGTCAGAGACTCATACAAGGCCAAGGTGCAAATACTGAGCAAAAGAAGCATTTTCAAGAAATCTAAAACTATTTGCCAATGCAAAAGTCAAAACTGACATTTTAGAAACTATTACAAGTGTTGTTTGGAAGCAAAATGTGACTTTTAGAATTGTAAATAAGTGCTTTTCCTAAGCATACCATTTTTTTTCCTACTTGATTGAAGCATTGTAACTAGCAACGATTCCTGGGAGGACCTCAGACCTAGTTCATTACCTTGCCATGTCTAGTGGTCACTGGGCTGTTAATGGGACCTCTCTTTTTTGTCAACCTTGTCCTGGGTGATTGATTTCCCTGCCTGGGTTGTGGTTGCTCTCTGCCCCTCATCCTTTTGATTATTCCATTACCATGAAGCAGTGTCTACCTCTCCTTTGACCACAAAGGGAGTCAAGGAGTGAGACTCCTAACTTGGGATCACAGTTCAGTGGCTGGAATTAGATGGGATGAGCTCACGCATTAGCTGCTCATCCCGAGCTCATTAGTTAGCAAGTTACTAAATGTGCCACTTGAATGAATTCTTATAGAAACGAGACAGCTGGTGTCTGGTGATGTCCATTCAAATTCAGCTCACGTTTGAACTTTTCCGGCTGCACCTTTGGATCCCTCAGTTCACCAGCCTGTTTTATGTAGGCTGATCCTGCTTATCAGGATGCCCACGTGGACCCCAGGCTGTAATTAATTATTCAGCTCTTTTATATGAACATGTTGGAGAGTGGGTGAAGGCAGGGGAGGAAGAAGACTTAATCAGCAGCCTTATGTTCTGGTAGGGTAGGTTAGGTTAACCTACATTAACTTAATTAAGGTTAGGTTAAGTTAACCAAAAAATTAGGTTGACTTAATTCTCCTTTGATTCAATAGTTTTCCAGTTGTCCTCAGAGAGAGCAGAGAGACTGTGCTTAAGAAAAACTCCTCTTGCTGATGTTGATGACAAAGTAAAACCTCTGGTTGTTAGTTGAACCCAATGTAAGTAATTCATCTCTCCACTTTAGGGCAAGTCTCAGCCATTAGCAGAGAACATTTTTACCATTCACTTGTGATACAGGAATGACAGGAAGGTTCCTGATATGTCTGTCAGAAAGCAAGCCCAGCTTCTCTGGCAATAAACTTCAGAGCTCCATATTGATCCTACATGACTAAGTATCATCTCTATTTATCAAATTTCTGCAGCTTGCATAATCAAACTGCTAGAAGACTTTGATACACAGGGAAATCCACCTGATCCAGCAGGCAGTTTGTCTGAGATCTCTTACCACAAGGGAACTCTCAATTTTGCCTCTTTCCATTCACCTAACTACCTGACTTTGTGTACGTAATTAACTTGCAGCGCTGCCACCAAGGGAATCCATGACCTTTCCAAACAATTTTGTGGCAGCCGGAGATGAGCCCTCTGTAGGAAAGACACAATCTGTTTCTTGATTGCTGTGTCCATTTTGCTCTATTCCTTTTCTGTGTCCCCTTTCAGAAGAATCGCAAATGAGGAGAAACAAAATTGAAGGAAGGGCAGAAGAAATACCATGAACTCCTGCTACAGCACTGTGTAACAGTGAATCCTAAAGGGATCATATGTAGACAAAACATGGGTTAAAATTCTCTTCACCTTTCATTGCAATAAACAACTCCTGAATATTTAATTTCCCTTTACATCTCATGGATTTAACCTGGCGTATTCATTTCCACATCGTTTTTCCATCCTACCAAGGATGGTTCTATATTTGAGATAACGTTTTCTTACCTGGCCAAGACATTGCAAGAATTTGCCTGAAGAACAAGCTCCCTTTGGCATCTTCAAGGACACTTACGGACTCTTGTACTTGAATATGACAGTGGGAGTCAGGAATTTTGGGGACTATTTCTGTCTCTGGCATTAATCACTATAGGAGGGACTCAACAGCAAGGCTCTGACCTTTTAAAAGACAGACTCAAGTATTAACCAAGATCTCCTCTGTTGGGAGATGAAGAGAGAGCCACTTGTGGATGTGTCATTCCACACCAAATAAGTAGGTTCAAGTAAGTAAAGTAACTCACCTCCAAGGTTAATACGGACTGTAGTACTACAGTGATGCTCCACGTCGAATGGAGACAATAAGGTTTATTAGGTATGACATGAGAGCAGCCATGAAATTTTAGCTGCTAATATATATCAAGTGCTCTTAAATCCCTGGGCAGGATGTAAAATCGGATTTGTTGTCATTTTCATCCAATATCAGAAAAAGCAATGATCTCTACAAAACTTTCCTCCAATGAGAGACATTTCCAGAAGAAAGCCATAACTGCATTAATACCTCTTATGAGTGCAGACAGTGATTATTCTTGTAGAAGGGAGCAGGAGGACGGAGAGCTCTTGTAATTTATGTACAACTGTGTAGGCTGTTCATATCCACTTAAAGGTCTCAGTCTTGCCTTGCTCCCATCCGCTAGTGTGCACCAGATTACGTGGGTGATGCTGTAGCTAATCAAAGTGCAGTGCCATGTGATGCCCTCAGGTCTTTCCTTTTCCCCTTTTTCACTTTTTTAGCTTTTTCATTCTGGTGCATTAATTATGCTGCCCATGACAATGGGCTAATAAGTATTTGTTCTGTCTTCTCAGCATTAGCCCATATTTGCCTATCTCTGTGAAGTCTTTGCTTCTCATGCCAACTTGCCTTTTTACTCTCTTCATGCCTCCTAAGCCATGCTGAGTGACACTAATTCCTGGCAGAACTGGACTCTTAAGTTGGATTTTCCTTGGGTTTGTATTAAATCTCCCTAGTCTTGGCTATCCCAACCGCTTTGAGCCAACAGCATATTTTACCTCCCGGCTGGCCAGCAGTAAGAAATCACAGCACTAGTGTGCAATCCTGTCCTTGCAGCTACCCGAAATTAATCTTTTTCCACGCTCAGAATCGGCCATTTGTTCCCAGTCTTTGCTCCTTATCTCTTCCCCAGTTTTTAATCCGTGACAGGACTTTACCTTTCACCCCTGGATTGCCAAGTTTCTCAATAGCCTCTTGTGCCAGACTTTATCAAAAGCCTTTTGAGAGCTGTTGGAATCCTCCCTGCTCTGCGGTTTCCTTAACCCTTTCAAGGATTCAAGCCAAAAAGCGAGAGCATGAGAGGAGGAAGATTATTGCTCACAGGAAGTTTGCTGGTTGGCACATCTGTCATCAGTTTTGTGTTTTCTTGCCCAAATGGCTCCAGTTGCTGGAGTGATGTGTGGTTTATATTGACCTGCTTTTCTTGGGGTGGGCTGGCTGTTTACTGCTTCACCACATTTTGGGAGGGAGCAGGGGAGAGCCACTTCAGACTGTATTTTATGTTATGGACTTATTTTGGTCCCTAGGTCTTTATGTAAACTCAAGTGACTGCTCCAGACCCCCAGCCTTGGAGACTGACTTGCAGGTATCCTCTCATGACAATTGCATGTCCAGTCTGACAGGAACAATTCAGTTACTTGAATGTGGACCATGAGTATATGGTTGTCTGCATTATGGCAGGGCTATGTAGGTAGTAGGTACCACACAGGCGCTATGGGAGACCTGGGCCATGCTGGATAGACAGCTGGAATTGGGCATGTGGGTTATCTCTAACATCTAGAGTCAGCAGTAGACAGCTTGCAGCATGAGATTGGGCAAGAGGCCTCCAGAGGTCCCTTCCAACCTCGTTTTCCTTGCATATGTTCTAATACAGTCTTATCAACACTTGGCACTTAGTGGCACTTTGCCCTCCTCCCAATCCCCCTGCAAAGACAGGGCAGCAAGCTCTCGGGTGCTGCAGGGCACTTCTCATTGTTCAGCCTCAGTGGGTGACTGAGTGGGGCTGGCCAAAACCAGGCCCTTAGCTCTGCTCAGACACTTCTGTCTGCAGTGGCTAGCCTTTGCTATTCTGCATACACACACCGACCCCCTCCTCAACCCTATTTCACCACTTTAGCACGTCTTCTTTATTGTCACCATGCCAATTCTCCATTGACAATGTCCCATTTACTGTTGTCATTTCTTTGCTTCCACAGAAGCATGTCCCAGATGAAAGGTCCCAAACCCCCCCATGAGCTAAGCCTGACTACATCAGTGTGCTGTTCTTAGCAACCCCTGAACAGGCTTCCCTTCCTGCACATTTGTCCTGTCAACTGTGTCTGGGCCTTTTGAAGCTTCACCTTTCAAGATGTCTCTTAAAAAGTGCTGAAGACCCTCAGATCTATAATGCCTTCATTTCAAAGTAAGCTGGATGAATTCAGTATCTCTCAGGGTATACCTAACTAGTGCCTCTGGCTTTTGCTTTCCCTTTTTGCCTGCCATTTTACCTATATTAACATCATCCTGCCTGGACTTCTGTTCTCACTTGGTGTTGTTATCACCATAAAACCAGCAGACAGGACAGCACAGGCAGTAAGTGAATCCTGGTACATCTTCCTTTGCCTGTAAGTACCATGACCATTTCCTTTTTCCGTTGCAGCCTGAACTCTTTGCTGCTCTTGAATCCTGCATCCATGCTCCTGTGGGTTTGGACATACATATTCCAGCACCATCTATTATGTAAAGAAAATACAGCAATTGTAAGTGCATCTGGATAGGAGCATTTGGGGTCCTTGGGGCAGGCAATGGGAATTTCATCATTAGCCATTTTATTTTATATATCTACTGCTAGCTAAAATATAGCCATATATTAATTACATACAAAGTACTTTGGGAATAAATAAATCTACAGTTTTATTTTACATCAAACATCACACAATGAATAGAGCAGGAGTTGCAGAGCATGGACTGAAATCTCTGTCTCTCACATGGAATCCCAGAATTCCCAGAAGTACTAAAAGGTTAAGGAGAAAGATAACAGCATATTTCAGTCCCTACCTGTAGTCCTTAGGGACACCAAAAGCCTCTGGAGGAATCTGCTATTTATAGTGAAGAGTCTGAAGAAACACCAGTGCCAAGAAATCAATTCCCAGCTCATAAACAAGCGTTAGCAGTTTACAGAGAAACACCTCCAACCCGGATAGATGGCAGTTGTACAAACACAGCCACCCCTCCTGAGGCAGCTGCATTGAGACAGCTTTAACCCTTCCTGCAGTGCTAGAAAAGCAGCCGGTTCTTGGACATGTCTTGTTTAACCACCTTGCCTCCGTAGGAAGCAAACACCATAAACCTGTTCCCTGGTTGAGAGCCAAGGGCTTATCGAGGACGATGGTTTCATCCCAAAGCTCTTGTTCAGGAGTGAAAGCAACAGTGTTATTGTGTAAATATCATTAAAAGTTGCCAAAACAACAGACCTGACAACAATGGATAATATAACTGTTTGAAAAGGGGGAGAGACGTTCAAATCAATGTCACTGTTCCTGCCAGGCAGAGACCCTGAAGAAGAGCAAATCAGTTACTGCCAGAGCACAGGAAAGTGCCCTCTACAATGTAACCTCATTTCTTCGCTTTTTGCTGAGGTTTGTCAGCTTTTCATTAAACCCTGGCATTTAGTTACATTGGTGTTCCAGCTGCCTTGCCATTCTGAAATACTGCTGCTGACTGGGGCATCCATCAGTTTATCAGGTTCACAAAATACCTGTATTTTTGGTAGCACTTGCTCCAGGTAGTTTTCTAATGGTCATGTAAGCCAGTTGTTCTGCTTCTGTTGTGTTTGAACTTTCCTAACAGGATCAAAAGGGTTAATCTGAATTAAAAAACTGAAAGATTGGAAATTCAACTGCACACCACACCTTCTTGTAGCCAAAAAGCATTGACCATCAAGGTATGAAACCTTGTGTAATGCAGCGCTACCCTGGCTGGTGGAGGATTAGGAAAAAAGTAGGTAATATCTGCTGGAAAGGGAAAGGTTTTATACACAATAGGGAAAGTGCACATCATTTCCTTAAATGTCAGCAGAGTGAATAATCACATAAAATAAAGTATAAAAAAAGTATTTTCTGCACCTGAAAAAATAGAACACTGCTGTGGGATCCCTGCAGGAAGTGAGTGACTTAGATTTAAATCTGAGTAAATCAGATTTTGCTCAGCTCAGCTTGAGAGCATCCAAACGAAAAAAAGAGCAGCTCTTCTGTTCCATAAAAACACAGCTTTTCCTCTATTTAATTTTGGGACTAACAAAAGGGGAAGATTTTTATGAGTCAGAAGTAAATTGCTTTCATACGAAATAATTTTTATTAAACTCACTCACCTCAACTGTTTTAATTTAGCTTTCTTAAGTTCATTACAGAGAAACTTTATCCAACCTTGATGCTCTGCTGTCTCAGGGATTATATATCAAGATCATTTTAAATCACAGATGTAACACATCATGTGTTAGCTTTCAGCACCTGATAAATGTTATGGGTTTCCTAATGTTCTTGCAGACTTGGAGCCACAAGTTATTCTGCTCTCCAACTGTTGTTTGACTATGTGGCATTAAAGGCTGAATATTTTATTAACAAAAGGAAAACAACCCTTAAATTAAATATAGCCCAACTGCATAATGCTCAACCTCAGATCCAATTTGTGCTCCTGGCTGTCTCCAGAATACATAAATTGGATAGTTTTGACAAGTAAAAATGTTTTCTAGTAACCAAAGGTGAATCAGATTCAATAAGCTGCCAGAAGCCCCACCTGGTCCAGTCTAAGGATGTCTTCTGAAATAGTGAAATGCTGCAGTTTGCTAAGTGCAAACACCACCATTTTGGGCTCTTTGCACAGTAAGACTGAACTAAACTTTCAAGCATAGATGCTGAAACTGAGTGGCAGTAGCCCCAGAATCATAGACATAGTGGATGGAAGGTACCTCTGAAGGCCTCTAGTGCAGCTTCCTGCTCAAAGCCAGGCTACTAACAACTCGAGACGAGGTGAGATGTGGCTTTGCTAGCCAAATTCTGGTAACCTCTGAAGACAGAGGCTGAGCATCCTCTGTACGACCTGTTTCAGTGCTGCAATATGTTCCTCATGAAATTATGCTTTCCCTGCCATTCTTCCCACACTGCAGAGTGGCCATTGCTCTCTCTTACACTGCCCTGGGCTCCTGAAAAGAGTTTGGCTCCATTATGTTCATCATTATCCACCAAGGAGTTGTAAGCAGCTGTTAGTTTCTCCTTTAACCCCCTTTTGCCAGACTAAATGAGCCCAGCTACCTCATCATCCCTGTCTAGAAGTGCAGGAGGTCCCTGACCATGTTAATAGCAATGTACTCAGAAGCTGGGGATCCAAAGAAACCCGGGCATGGTGTTCCCATACAGAATGCATCAGGCAAATGCTGGTTTTAATGCATGGTCAGAAGTAGGTTTCACAGTCCTTTGGGCAATTGGCTTGAAATGACTAGCACAACCTTCCCAGCAGAGCAGGGATGAGGCTGGTTCATGGAGAAGGGGAGGGTTTGACAGGGCCATCATCCACGGAGAAATGGCCTCCTGCCGAAACTTTCATTCCTCAATCCAATTGGTTTGTAATTTAATCTCCTGTCTTTCGCCTCAGGGTGATTCAGTTTGCTGTGGGGTTTATTTGCACATACGTGATTTGTACTTAGAGGGATTCCTGCTTTCTCTCTGTGAGTACTAAAGGAGCTGGCTGGATGTTGTGCTGGCGTGTGCAAGCACCTGCTGCACAATAAATGTATCTCCCTCTTTCATTCCTAGCTCTTTCCTCTTCCCTCACTAATTTTTTCCCATTTCTTACTTTTTTTGTTTTGTTTTTTCTTTTTTTGCTTTCTTCTCCTCTTTTGAAAACAAACAAACACCTCTTTTTCTCCATTCTTGGTTTCTTTCCCCATCCACTCTGCTCATTGCCTTTCACAGCTGTATGTAAGTCTTGATACGATGTCAAAGTTGGAGCCGAACTTGTGAACCTGTGCAGCTCATATCCCAATGGCATTTATAACCAGAAGGAAAAACTCCCAGTTTCTGCAGTAGGTCTGTTAAGATGAGATGGATTTGTAAGGGAGATGTATTAGAGGCAATGACAGAAAAGACTTGCTACATGGTCACAAATCATCATCACCAAGGGAAGGGCAGCAGCTCCCTGCGTTTCTGGGGACGTGCTCTGTGTCTGCTGTGATGGCGTTTGTAGGCTGTAGCACATTTGTCCGCAGTTTATGGATGTCAGGCAGCTCCACTGGGGCAGCCATCCTTACCAGGCAAGCAGATGTCCTCAAATCCTGACATATCCGCTGTGCACAGGAACATCTGTTGGATGGAGGCTCCCGGGAAGCCACAGGGGATTCTCAGTTGTGGCAGTAACATCAGCTACTGCATGACCCCAGCATGGAGGGTCTGGAGGGCACATCCCTGTGCTCCTGCCAGCTTTTGCAGCCATAATGAGCAGTGTCAGGGCAAAATAGGGGACTGAGGAGACTTCTCTCCGTGTCAGAGGTCTGCTATGTTGCTGTGAATGTCACTGCATTTTTGGTGCCTGGATTTGCTACCTTCAGCACAGAGATTGTGCTCCCTTTCTGCTGTTCCCCTCAAATCATCAGCTTTGATGCTGGTGTTTCATAACCCTAGTGGAGACCTGATCTTCAATTGCACATCCCCTGAGCCATGAGGGAAACCTGCAGCACAGTATGGTATTACATGGCATTCTTTATTTCTTCTGTGCTGAGAAAAGCAAGCTTTTTCATATAGATCTGAGGTCTTTTTAACTGCTGTGGAGGAAGACATGTGTCCTAAGCCCAAGTTTTACAGAGTTACATGTAGATGACACTAGAATAGGGACAACGAGATGCCAGACCCTAGGGACTGCTGTCAGGACCGGTGGCACTCAATCCTCCTTCACCAGTGTTCCAGCAGCAGTTTCCCCTGTATGGCAGGATCGTCACTGCTCTCTTCCCTGCATGAAGCACTATTCACCTCTAAAGCCAACAAGGCTAGGTCTGGAGAGGCTTTGGTCAGTGAGGAGTCCTCAGCCCCATCCTGCAGGGCTATTTTGAGCTTTGTCTGGTGACATGGTGGTCTCAGACATGGGGGGGATTAGGGTATAAAAATCCCAGAGCCAGGGTTAACACCACATTTACAGGATCTAAGGCAGGGCTGGTCTGTAAGGCATGGTCATACATTTACTTATAGGGAGAGCAAAAGCAGGGGAATCATGGCATCTTCCTATAGCTTCCCCAGAAGAAGCATGGCACTGATGGTGATATCCTACCCATGAGATACTGCTTTCCCTGTGCAACCAGGCAGCCAGGAATAACACTTCACCTTATAGCTGACAACAGGGAGGGAGCAATCACTGCCCCAAGCTTCCTAAATAGCATCAAGCAGCCTTGATCATCACAATGGCTGTCACTGGAGAAGGTAGGTGACAGATCATGGCAAGGACTAGAGGACACTGTTCCAGCCTTGCCAAGTGCTGTCACCAGGCCACATGAATCTCATGTTGTCAATGGGCAGCATAGCCAATACGTTGCAAGGTACAGGCTCTGGGTTAGACACACGTCCGGAACAGAGAGACACTGTGATCCAGTCATCTGATGCTGCTGCCTCTTCCATGATCTCATTGCTGGCATCTGTCAGCACCATCCTCTGGGGAAACCCCTCACTGTTAAAAGGTCTCCACTGCTGTCAGGGAGACAGTGCTGCTCTTACTGCCCGGCCAGACCAGGGGAAATCCAGCCTCCCTACATAGATTGGTTTCCATGTTTGGTCTTCTTCAGCAATAGAAGAGATGGTATCTCCATAAGGGAGCACCAAGGAGGCCTGGGTGGCTCTCCTCATGCGAGGAGCTCCCCAGCAGCTCCTAAATCGGGGAGCACCAAAGCAAATGGCATCTCCGGTTGATGATGAGCACACTCCTGTTACATATTCTGGGCCTTGCAGCCTGGCAGGATACTCTGTTCCTGATGTGTTGGGTCCAATGTCTGACCCAGCTAAAACTCTAGTTAGTTTAAATAAAAGGTTGTATGTATTATAGTTATATAGATATATAGATATATAGAGATAGATGTATGGATATATAAATATATAGATACATTGATACATAGATATAGCTATTTTTATTGTAGGTAAAAAGTCACATGCAAGTTTGCCAAAGTGAAGAAATCTTTTGTCCTGCTCGGAGCATGGAAAGTAAGCCTGAGTTTGCCCCAGATTTTCTCTCTGATTTTAATATTCTGCATTTTTTAATCTCTCAAACTGGTCAGAGTGGTTATCAAAGCAGAGTGGTCATCCCACATTACATGCCAAGGGCTTTGTGACAGCCTCTTCTGCAGCACCCCTGGGGCTCCTTAGAAGAAAAATGTCATGAGGGAAACCACCTCAGACAAGGCTTTATTAAAAGATAGATGTGCTGAAATTAAAGGCCACTCTTGATGATGTTATATTAATAAACAGTCCCTTCCCAGTCACAGGGAAGAGCTTTTTCCTAGATGGGAATGCAGTTCTCCATGCCACAAGCAGAACATCCGAAATTAGCTGAGGGGTTTGAAGCCTTTGCCAGCAGTGCTCAAGCAGCATTATCTCCTGGCTGGGTGCCGGGCCCTCTCTGTCCCTGCTCTGGAGCCACAGCTGGCAGTGGCTGTTAACCCTTGAGGCTGTCACCCAGTCCCCCAGCAAACAGAGAAAACCACGAGGAGCTTTGCAGACATCGTTTGTCAAAGCTGCCCCTGCCTGCATGAGAAACACACAGGCTGAAGGCCATGTGGAAGAGCTGACACCTACTGATGTGCTGGGGAGGAGCCCACAGACGTGCCAAGGTCTCACAAGGCTGCACAAGAGCTACATGTTCCTCCTGTGGTTGGAGAAACCCCAGAGAAGTGATTTAGAGATTCATCATATGCAAGTGGTCCAGGGAATTTGTCATCCCTAAAGAGTTTATCATCCAGGAGGAACTTTAAGGTACTGCTGGTATCTCAGTTCCATGTGGCTTTTTTCTTAAGGACGATGATACCCTGCAAGCAGCATTACTTGAGTTGTTGGATATGTCTTCAATGGCAACTAGGGACTGAAGGAGCAGCTGAAATACCTTTTTTTCTCCCCTTGCAGGGATCGGATTGGGATCAATGCTCTCCAGCTGCCTTTGGTTGATCACCATGCCTGTCTACCCGAGAGAATCCCGCTGTGGGACTGTCTCCATGACTCCAGCAGGATGCAAAGCCTGATTACCAATGCACAGCTCCCTCCCTGCTTCTCCCCCTGTTCCCTGTTCAGTAATGCTAAATATTATCTCATCCCAGGAACTGATTCCATCTCATGCTTGACTTCACATCTTGGGCCAGGAGAAGCTCTGCATGTCTCAGGGCTCATCAGAAACCCATGTTCCTTTCAGATGGCTAATAACAAAATGAACACCTCCATCTTGTCCCCTGACCAGATATTTCCTCACGCACAGAGGTGAAATCCTCCCTCTGAAATACGTCTTTATGAAATAAAATTCCAAGCTTCTAGCAGTAGGACAAGGGGTGATGGGTTTAAACTTAAACAAGGGAAGTTCAGGTTAGATATAAGGAAGGAACTCTAAGTGAGACTAGCTCCAAACTCCTCTGTGTCAGCACTTACTGCATCCTTAGTGTCCTCCTCTGATGTCTCCTCCTCTCACTGCCATAATCAGAGCAGGCTGGTGGAGGTGTTGGCCTGACGCTGCTGGGCAGGCAGGTGGGCTGACATACACATTCCTTAGCTCCACTCCTGGCTCTGTTTTCCATGCTCATCACAGTGACAGGTTGATATGGTGTGGGTAGGCACAGACAGGAGAGACACAGACAGCCCTTTCGGGAGCACAGCAGTAGGGAGAGAAGCAAGGAGATTCCTGGAGAGCATCGGAGCTGCAGGGGAACTGCAACCACAACTGGGAAACACAAGTGAACTTGCGTAAATCACTCCACATGCCACATTTATTCCTCCAGCGCTCATAGAAATGGCAGAGCCCAGCTACAGCTTGGGGTTTATTGGATCGCTGCTGGGCTAACGAGATTCATGGGAAAATTAAAGATTTATCAGATGAGCTAAAAACAATGTGTTCTGCTGGGAAAAGTTGGATTCAAGTCATTTTGCAACTTGGAGAAGCATTTATTCGAACCACGCTTGACAGCGCTGACCACATATTGTTTTGCAACTGGAGCAGGGTGACGGGCAATCACTGCATGCTTGAGATGGAAGGGAAACATTTCAGTTGCACTCACTGGAGTCTTTATTTCAGGTTAACAGCTTGAAAATGCTTCTGTGATTGTGGCTTTTCATTGCAACTCCTGACAGATTTATTATTCTTCTCTTTGATACCCTGACAAACTTCACCGGGGAAGAAAACCGTGCTCTGCCCAGCTCTAGCTGTATGCCCTTTGGGGCCAGACATTGTTTTGCAGGGAAGGCTGTAAGTGTGTACATTTAAAACAAGGGCTACCCCAAGCCCAGTTGCACAACTGGCTGTTTAACCCAAACAGTAGTATTAACAATCAACAAGTCAAAGTTGCTTGAGTCCCCAGCAATGACATCTTGCAGTCTGGATGCAAGTGTCCCCACTGCACATTGCCTATCTGTACCAGGGTCTGGGTCTGCTTATGGTCTTGCAAAGCAGAGCCATCGCAGGCCCTGTTCAGCTGCTCATGCAGAGGCCGATAGCACCATAATGTGGGGCACTGGACCATATGTATGGGACTAGTGGTTGTGACAGAGAGACAGGGGCAGATTCCTGTCTGTATAGAATAGCTGGACACCAGATAGGCTCTGAAATGGTCTCTCCTGCCTCTGTTGAAGCAGCAACACTGCACTGTCCTCATCTGCTTAAAGAGAAGACTCTTCTCTATCTGAATACTACTGTGGAGCTCCTACAGAGCTTCTCCCCACTGCTGAGGCAGTCAGGTCTGGTGGGTGCATCTCATCATTCTCCTGACCTGAAGCACCGTGATTAAACCAGACACTTCATGTAAGAACTCTAAACTCAGCCCAAAGCTCTTGCAAGGCCCCAGCACTTATCGCCTCAGCCCCAGAGCTGTGGCAGGAGGCTGACAGCTTGCTCTTCCCCATGCAGTGAGCCAAGGCTGGCTCAGGAGGACAGGCAGAGACTGCAAAGTGCCTTAGGGTGAGAAGCCCCAGAGCATCCCATGAGAAGGTGGAGGAAACTTCCCGCAGGAAGCTGTAGAACCTGTACCCAGCACGATTTACAGCAGGATTTACACCTGGGATTTACAACAGGGATTGCCTCTGGTAGGCAAACTGAGCATTACTAGTGATACAGCCAGAATTCCTGGGAGTCACTGAGCACCAGGGATGGGCACAAAACAGCCAGGGTGCTGGGTCCTTTGAGCAGGTCCTTTCCTGTGGGGTCAGGTGCCTTGTTAAAGTGAAGGCAGTGGCTCTCATTAGCCTCTGATCTGGGCAACTTGCTTGGGGTCATTTTTGGTTTGATCTGCTGGAAGGCAGAGGCAAGCCAGGGCCACTCTGTTTAGTCTTACTCATCTGGCATCTCACTATCATGCTTCTCTCCTGGCTGAACCAGCTGTTCCCCACAATCAGTCCCACTGAGATAGCAAAACCAGCTAAACGTGCTGTTCCCTGTGTGTCCTCCAGCCTACAAACATCCTTATGCCTTCCACGCATCACTGAGGCCCCTGTGCAGACACAGAGCTCTCTCTGGGGCCTCTGAGATGAACAGGGGATTTCTGAAAGCAGAAGAGAGGTTTGCAAAACGTGTCCTCAGCACTGGGGACCCAAGGAGGCTTCATTGCAGACCCAGACAAACCTCGTCACAGTATGGATGTTCTGTCTGGCTGCTGTCTTGCCTTTCATCCTTCTCTACTTCTCCCTTTCCCTCCTGGTGCAGGACGTCTAGCCCAGGTGGTCTTCTATGATGGCACACCAGTCACATAAGTTCCCACATATGGAGAGGAAAGAAGATCTGTAGGGAAAGCCCAAGGAGAACAGTTTTCCAGCTTCTCCCTACCTACACATAATGTTTTTCATGCAGGAGGAGGGTATCCAGGCAGGACTGAAACAGCCCATGGTATCCCTCAGAGACCTGCTGTAGCATAGAGGGATCCCAGTGAGGGTGCACAAAGCAAGATGGACTACCAGCCTGCCTTGCACCAGAAGCATTGCACAGGTTTTTGCACCAAGCAAAGACAAAGCAAGAGCCTTGCAGGACACATTCTGCTCCACTTTCTACCCTGTCCACGGCACCAGAAGCAGCCAAAAGCACAAGGAAGCTCAGAACCAAAGGTGCAGGTTGTGTCCTCTCCTGGGAAGCCTCCTGGAGGAGTCAGGCAATGCCAGTGCCACTGGGAAAAGAGACAGAAATGTGCTACAAACCACCATGGTTGCAGCAGAGACAAACCTCTTAGTTTCAGTGGAATCTGAGCTAGAAAACTCCTGCAGAAGGGCTCTACTGACTCAGCTTCCCTGTGGCGGTGTGACCACAAGCAGCACCAACGAAAGGCCACATAGCGGATGTAGCTGCATCTGCTTTGATGAATTTGCTGGCACAACTGCAGCGATGAAGAGAGGGACTTTTTGCTCACAGTCTTACCTAGGCACACCAGCCAAGCCTCATGCTCTAAATTAAGTCCAAAAGGCTGGAAAAATATAAAAGGGTTGTGGCTGAAGTTGAAGGAAATGGCAAATAGCCTTGTTTAGTCTACAAAAGGATGCTAAAATGCTGTAAGATAATAATCTTCCAACATGAAAAAGTTGATCTAAAGCAGGAGGTGGTCAGTCATCATCCCTCAGCTCCTGGAAGGAAAACAAGAGTACTATCCAGCAAAAGTGACTCAGGTTAGACATGAGGAGTAACTAAAAGGAGATTCAAATACCAGATAATAAAACTGGAGATTAAGTTACAGAAGAAAGCTGCAGACTTCCCATCTCCAAAGATTTTTAATGACAGATGAGACTAACTGACTGGGAATAGTTTGGGAATACTTGTTCCTTACTTGGTGAAAGAAATCTGGCCCCATCTCAACCATAGATTCTGTTTTAGGGGCTGAGCATGGGCAAACAGATGGGCAAAAGTAAAATATAAAGATACTTTGAAAAGTCATTGCCCACAACACTCTCTGAAATACGGAATCCCAGCATTTTGGGCTCTGCTTATTTCCCATCTCCTGTATTGCAGCTCTATGCAGTACTGGTCAGATCCCAACCCTGCCTTTATGTCCTTTCCTCTTCTCCAAGCCCTAGCCATGCTTTCCCCAGGAGCAGGGCTGCTATATGATATTAAATAGGTATTTTTAGCACGTGCATCACTATGGCATCTCGTCCTGCCTAACAAAGCTGAAGTCAGGACCTGGACCTGCTGTGGCATGAACCTGTGGTTCCCAAGAGCACAGAGGGCAAGCAGCTGAACTGTGCTTTCCAGATTACACAGTTAACTGAGGCTTCAGGACCAGACTGATTTATTGATGCTTTCTGAAGCCTGCAAATTGACCTCGTGTTCATGAGCAAGGGCCAGATGTTCTTCCAAGGTGCTCCTTCTCAAAACAGGTGGATGAAATCCCTCCTCACCACAGCAGAATAGATGTTAAGCATCAAGCCTATGTCAAAGTCATATCCAATCACCTCCTGGTAGCCAAGTGCTGAACCAGCTGAAAAGGTCACTACCATATCAGCCAGAACAGCTGGATCGAATAGAAAATGAGTCAAGATGATGCATAGTCGGCATTGCAGGAATAACAGATGTCTCCCGGGTTGGCTGTACCAGCGTGTTGATGTACTGAAGCAACTGAAAGGAGACTCGCATGACCGCAGCGTATCATCCTCTTCCCATCCGCTGAAACTGAGAGGATCCGCAGATGTTACACGCAGATTTTATGGAGACCAGGTTTCTGCACATGGCAGATACAAGGCAGATCTCACTGCAAAACATGATCCTGGCAAGGGTTATTTGCAATGAGGGATGTAGAGATGAAGCAGATTGCAAAGCAATGGATATAACCCAGTTTTGATTTGTGTTAGGACTCTGCAGTCTTCAGTCCCAGGCCCAGCAACACCAGTGCTGCCACCCTGGACCAGGCATGCCAAACCCCCAGATTTGCCATTTCACCTTATCATGGAATCACAGATTGGTCTGGGTTGGAAGGGACCTTAAAGCTCATCCAGTTCCTAACCGTGCCATGGGCAGGGACACCTTCCACCAGACCAGGTTACTCCAAGCCGCTGTGTCCAGCCTGGCCTTGAACACTGCCAGGGATGGGGCAGCCACAGCTTCTCTGGGCACCCTGTG
>JANHGB010045930.1:0-35699 GCA_026283785.1 Coracopsis vasa | reverse complement strand
GAATCCTGTACTGCAGAACAAGCTGAATAGTTTTCTGTGAATTTCTAGCACTAAAGGAAGCACTAATGGTATTTAGCTCCACCCCGAGCGCGAAATCGTCGATGTCGATGCCGAAGGTCTCTTCCACTGCGGCGGCTGCGGCGGCGCGGCCGGAGGGCTGCTGGCCTGGTCGCTGCGGCAGATGGTTCTCCCGCCCACCGGCCGGTCCAGCTGTGGTGAAATCACTTGCCTCAGCATGCCCTCCCTGTGTCACCAACCGCCTCTGAAAGCAGCTCTGCTCCCCCGGGGCTTGATCACGGGTGGCGGGAGCAGGGCGGTCAGGGGAAGCGCCGGCCCGCGGAGGAGCTTGCCCTTTTGGCAGCAGGGCGAAGAGCTGTTTCTGCGCCCAACTCCTTAACCGTGCAGTTCGGACAGCCGGCAGCGGAGGGCCACCGTTTGGAGGAGAACACGGTCACATCTATACCCCAGCCATCTGGGTTTCTGGGAGCGGACCCGGGCACAAGGAAACCACTCACTCTGCCTGCAGCCCCACACAGCACTCGGCCCAGTTACCTGTTTTGGGGATGTTGGTGATGGTATTGTTCAGAGGCACTGAACACCAACAACCAAGGTCTTAAAGCAAAATAACCTGTGATGCATTTTAACAAAGTTTAGATACTGTATAATTTTTACTTTGAAATAATAATTCAAACGAAGTTACATGTTTATATCATGAAAAGGTTGTTTGGGGTTTCTTTGTGTGTGTATGAGGCTTTTCTCCATTACATCATTTTTCATCTTATGAAGAAATAACGTCTTGCACATCTTACATGAACACATTTCACAGTGGAACAGCAAATGACTGGCATTAACCATTTTAGCTGGTTTATTAAGTAAGTGTCTGGAATATAATGGAGGCCAAGCACAAAAACACTGCAATGAAAAAATATGAATGGAAACCTGCTATCCCCATTCATCAAGAGGAACTGTAACTGCAATCAGCTTAATTGCAGCAGAATTACCAGGGTTCCTCTGAAGAGCTGGTGGACTCTTTCTGATCAGAGAATATAAATACAGAGAAAGTTGTACTTACGTGTGAAGATCGGAAAGCTATGCAATATTCTGTGTACAGTGAACAAAATTACTTTTATGAATCCATGGCATGTTTCTATAAAAATGCAGTAAAGAAAATTTAATGTACTGTGGGATATCGTTCTATGAAAATAAATGCTATGTGGTCCTTTAAAAAGATAGTTCTAAAATAAAAGTATCCATCACTGCACATCCCAGATCTCACAGAGCAGAGGTGTGAATTTGTGATCATTCACTCTCCACGACATCAGCATCTCTGCGTGATGGTGGTTAAATGTCCGTAATTCCGTCAGACGGCCCAGGAGGCATGCAAAGTGTTGAGGGTTATCTGGGTGGTGAAGTTTGCAGAATTTCTGTAGTATATCCAGCAACGGTTCTTGAAGCCTTTCCACGGACTCCCTGTCCCTTATGTATTGTCGATCTGATTATGGTTTTAAAAGGAAAGAAGTAATTAGCAAATATATGCTCTGATACAATGCAAATATTTACACTGGTAAATGAATATAAAAATATTCCAGTATTTACACTGGGTACTAGTGTTTACACAGAGTATTTATATTCATATAAGGGGGAATAAAAATAGTTAAATTGGGGTTTTTGGGGGTGTTTTATGTAAGCTTCCTACTTCTATCTAGGGAACACTTTCGACTTGTCAAAAACTGAACAGTTTTAACTCAGAAATGTTTCTTTGTGGTTGAATTGTCATCTCTCAGTGCAGTTCTGCACCTGAGCACAGCCTGTGATGCATTGCAGCAGCTGAACAGCACAGCATAAGTTCTTGGAGATGTTGTACAGCTGGGGGATTTGGCCAGTAAAGAAGAGTGTACATACTGGTCACCAGGGAGAATCAAACATCTTCATCCTCTAGTGAAACTTCTTTGTTAGAAATTGTTCTTTTAATTTGCTGATTTGTGTATTTTGCTGATTTGTGTGTGTTCGGGTATTTGGAGAGGGAGGAAAAGAGGAGAATTTTTTTTCTGTCACTGAAATTTTTGATGAAAAGAAATTTCTTGAGCCACACTGACTCAAAGAGCAATGAAATTGTTTCACCTTCCCGTCTTCCGTGAAACCTCAGTGTCTCTCTTTTGTCCTGAAGCATCAGCTTCTCCCATTCCTATGACAGTCAATTTGTTTGAGTCACTATACAATTACTCCATGTTTCATAGGCAGCACTGGTTTTGTGTTGTCAAAGAATTAGTTTTTACAGCAAAGCCTCTAATCAGGGCTGAGACGCCATTGTGCTGATACTTCTGAAAGGTCAGTTTCCAACACTTTATAGTCGAGAGGCCAACTTGCTACTGTCCTTCTGCTCTTGACATCCTAGTATTTGTTCGATAAAGGCTGAAGACCTTTACTGCTACTCTCTAAGTTACAGAGTTTCCCAATTTCCCTCTAAAAAATGGTAACATTCCACAGTGGTCTGTAGTGTTGTGTGTGTAACCACAACTGGGATTTTCTGAAGAAAAAAGCCTGTCATGTTAAGCAGTGAAGACATACCAGTATTTTGTTTAAGCATAGCATTTAGGCACCTTTTTCCCTTCTATGCGAAACCAGATGGTGTAGCAGGACATTTGGAGCTTGGAGTTGTGTGTTTGTTTTCTGGTTTAACAGCTGAATATACTGAATAAGCATGTGTGATCACTTACTCTATGTAGAATGTAAGTTTTTACAAGTCTCAGGTCATACACCTCCAGCTTTCTTTCCCAAATCACTAATATTTAATTCTGGATGAGAAGTTACCTGGAGACAGGATAACTATGGCTGTAAGCAGTGCGTATTCTTCCTGTGTCATCTTCAGCTCTCCAATGCTTTTATAAAAGTTAAACATGGGAGTTATGAATTCGGCTGAGATACCTGTGAGAGGGAAAAAAAAAAAAGTTACACTATTTTGAAATTATTGAAATAATCTGGTTTATTGCCACAGGGCAATTATTTAGTGTTTGAAGCCTTGAGGGTCTTGGTGGGGAAAAATTACTACACAAATGGGCCTGATGCAAGACACTTAGTTACAAAACTGCAAGCGCATCCTTGTTTTCCAGTTCAGAGTAGAAACCAGCAAGCACTGGAAATTTCACATGGTTTCAAAGTCTGTCTTTTAAACAATTCCTTTTCCTCTACAGGTTTGTCTATCTAGCTCTTAAGGACAAGCCTCATAGGTGGTTTTCTTACTGTCTGTTGATATTTTAGCTGTCTTCTGTTTCCAGGATGCAGTTTGTGAAACAGTCCCCATGCTCTCT
Organism: Coracopsis vasa; assembly: GCA_026283785.1. Classification (NCBI taxonomy): domain Eukaryota; kingdom Metazoa; phylum Chordata; class Aves; order Psittaciformes; family Psittacidae; genus Coracopsis; species Coracopsis vasa. The sequence goes on along the minus strand of JANHGB010045930.1, from coordinate 32,391 downwards.
ATCTTTACATTAGTTATATGGAAACCTCTCAGGGTGTATGGTTTAATTCTAGTCCAACTCTACTCTACTAACTACTGCTACTGCCTTTAGCAGTTGCTTCAGTTGTTTCCATAAAAAGACTTAATTGCATCTTTTATACAGCCTGAAAATTTACCTAGGTCTAGGATTACCTGTAGTCCAAGATCAACTTGCTTGCAACTGCCACTACTTTAAAGCATAAACTAGTGTGTTATAAAGTACAGAGCCATGAATAAAACCTAGCCCAATTTTAGGATGGGATCATGTGATTCTCTTGCCATCAGTGAAACCCTTTGGGATTACTGAACTGGGGCATGCTGATGGGGCTTCTGCTTACTGACTTTGTCATCTAGTCACAATGTTCTTACTTAGTCTTAAATTACAGATGTGCTCCGTTCTGCTTTTTGGTGTAAAAGAGAAGTAGATCCTGTGACATCAATTACTAATTTTTTTAAATGCTGTGTGAGTCACTTGCAGCAGCCACAAGACCATTGGTGATGGGTGCTTGCAACTCTGAAGCGGTGGCACCGATGGGGTGTACACATCCAAGTCAGTGGTTCTGCAGCAAGAGCCTTTTGGCCTTTGTTGGCTGAAAGGGTCGAAACTTCCTCTGTTCACACAGATGAGGGCCATAGGATTTCTTGTAATTTTACTCTTAATTCTGAACTGTTCTAGGAGAAGCCTTGATATCTTGGTGTGGAAACCACATGAAATAATGCGGTTTTGAGTGTTGTATAGAACACGAAGCTGAAGTCCCGGATTGGTGAGGTTTGGACTGCCTCCAGTAAGGGAAATTCAAATGAAACTCAGCAGGTGGAACTCAAAGGAAGGAAACATAAAGTCACTTGGCTTAACTAAGAAACAGTCACATTTTGCTGTGACAATGAGAACTTACTTCAGTCAGTGGAATAGTTATGTATCCCAACAGTGAAAGTATGGTATTGCAGGGTGCGGTTTATTTTGTGGCTCAGTGATGTGTTTAACATGTGACATAAGCAACCCGTGTTCACTTCAGATTACAAGCCACAAATCTGGGGTTTATAACAAGTTCAATACTGTGGAGAAAAGTCTAAGTCAATTAAGCAGACATACATAATGCAGGTCAGCTCGTCGTGTGGAAGTTAGTAACACAGCTGGAGCTTTATACAGAGCAAACAATAGCGTAGTCATCTAATGTTCTGTGAGGTTTATGTTGTTAGTCATCTGCGTTAAGTATTTAAATTTTTAAACACTTGTTATTGCTAACTTTAGGGGAACCGCCTGTCTCTCTCAGGCAGACATAAATGCCCAAGTTCCTTACAATATGACGTATGTAAGAAACACATACACGTGATGCACTGAAGTCTTAAAGTTCACATGAATCTAGAAACAGGGAAATTTAAAAAACCACCCAGCTGAGCCCTAAAGCAGAGCAAATGATTTTTTTTCAGGGAAGTGAACAGCTCAGGAATGACACGAGAAAAGCCCAAGACAAAGTGGATATTTTTAGAAGTCTGTGCAAGGTATCATGACATTGGGCATGATCATCTTGGCAACAGAAAGGAAATGGAAGGAAGTGGGTTGTGACTAAGACTCCCATCATTTGTTTCTCAGATTCATAGTTTGATATTTTTTTCTCCTTTTTTTTTTGGGGGGGGGGAGGGGAGGCGGGTGGGAGGCAGATTAGTTTTTGGCTGGATGAATTTATTGTTTTGCTGACCACAAAGCTCTTCAAGTCCTGCTGTCAATACAGCAGATGTGAGATGAAAATGATGGTGGTGAACAGGGCATAGAATGACTAATTAAGATCCTCATTGGTCTGGGCATCATATAAGCATGCAGTAAAACAATCCTTCCCCCAGAAAGCTTATAATCAAACATTAAGAAAATAAAGCATGGATGGCTGAAGCAAAAAAATGAGCATAGACGTGGAAGCAAATGAAATTACAGCAGATAATTTCTCTCTGGATTACTGTACTCCAAAGAGAGAAATAAAACAGACGAGGTGAAAGTAAGTGAAAATGGATGTTTCAACAATGCAACTGATTTACTGCTTTTACTAAAGAGAATAGAACTTTGAAATCTTTAAACAGAAATATGTCACAGGACAATTATGAATAAAACCATGCAAAATTAGCAAATTTGAGATGAGGATAATGGATTATTTTTTTTTTTACTTGGTTACTAATTTTGCTCTCATTCCATCTGTGTTGGATTTTCTCTGTTCTTCATCTCGTATGCACGTTACACAAATCACTGTTCCATCACAAGAGGGGGCTGTTTTCTAACGTGATTGAAAACGCTTCAGTTCGGTTTTAATGAGCTACACCAGAAAGCAGAAAAGCAGGAAACATGTTTATAGTTCTTGCCTTTTTTTTTCTCTTATCTACTATACAAAATGTTGTCACTTCTATTCAGGTTATCATAAAAAGAATTAAAGGCGATTTGGTGCTCATAAGTGGAAAGGCTAGAGGAGAAATGAACTCTATGACTTTTCAAATATCATTGTTACAAATCATACCCCAAAAGTGAAAAGAAAAAATAAAATAGATAAAGTTATATTCCTGGCCTCACTGTGAACAGGAAAATTAACCCCGTCTAACCCTCTTTATTTAGATCAGACAAGAGCCCTGCAGAGTACTGTGTCAGCTAGGCAGAGCTTCCTGGTCAGTGTTAACGGTGCTTCCTTCTTCTTTTCAAAAAGGTTTCAAAACTGTCTTTCATGCAGCATTACAGCAATAAGAACATGCTTTCCCTTCACACTGCAATGTGCATCATTCTGAATTACACTGATTTCTACCTAACCACCAGCCTAACTCTTATCATCTGCAGAAGATAATGCAATTAATTTGATTTATTTCACTATGTTAATGCATGACTGACTGTAAACTCCAGCATAGTTAATGGGAAATACTAGCTTTACTGAGTACTTGCAGCATTAGACTGGAGCAGATTTAAACTCATGAGCATTATTCATTCAGCACCACTTCTTGCACAATTTCATTCCTGACCGTAGCTTAAGAGAGAGCATTGGTTTAGACCTTGACTTTTTTAGGGTTTTGTTCCTGGGATTTCTCACTGAAGGTGACTGTTGCTTTCATAAGGTTTGCAGTTGCAGGCTGTAAATAATTATCTGGTTAATGCAGTCCTGAAATAAATGTTTTTACTGTGATATTGAGTCAGTATTGCCAGCTTTTGGAGGCAGCATTCTCTCTTCTATTTTAGATGTTCGGTAAAACTGAATAGATTAATCTATTGCAAGAAGAAAGCTTGAGAGTAATTATTAATTAACAGTAACTAGCACTGTGTGATTAATATGGATATAGAGATTTTTTTTCTTGATAAACATGAAGGTGCCAGTGAATATGAAACCAAGGGTTGTTTTATGAAAATAAAATATATTAATTACTTGCAAAATTACATCTTATCTTTCACAGTGTTTCATCTACGAGAAATGCTTTCTCACCAGCTTATGAGGTCTTCCTGCTGAGCTGTTCAAATGCATCAGTGGCCCTTTCTACACTGACCAAATTCACCCTATTGATGCTGAGAGCCAAAAAGAGGAAAGTTGAGCCAGTAGAGAAGATACACCAGAGCATCTGCACTTGACCTCTCCTCTGTCATCATCTCGTAGACATTAAATGTCCAACTTAAATGAGAGGTTAGCATGTGCCAAGGAGAACTCACAATCAGGATAGCAAAACCCCACTTTCTCAAAGCAATCAGTGGGACCACTGTGAAGCCATCATTGAAAACAAAGAATCCTCATTTAAAAAAAGAACAAACAACAAACAAACCAGACCTGCAAGGAGGCTGCAAATGGCATTGCCACACACCAGTCTTTGGCAGTGGCCTGAGTGGCTACAGTCAGGAGCGAAGTATGGTCTAGCACACAGCAGCAGCACCTGCACTGCCTGGAGCCAGACTTTATAGGTCCAGTCTAAGTAAGCTTCTGGCCTGTGGCAGTACACTTAAATGGAAGAGATTGGATCCCCTGACACCTGTTTTTGTTTTCATGGATATAAATTAACTCTGTAGATATGATTTAAACACTTCTAGCAACTTTATTAGTAATTCAGAAACATGGCACTGGCTAACTCAGTGTGGTAGATTGTACAAGATTGTATGCAAACAGAAAAGCTCTTTCCTGTACTCTGCAATTTAAAGTGTTCCTAATTTCTAAATGTCTGGGGGCAGTGTGCTAGTTTTGGGTCAGGTTATAGGATGGTGCCTCCTTCCTTGTGAATACACATCACCATTAGGTGCATTGGGCACTTCGGACTTGGCAGCGAAGATAATTTCATTTGGTTTCTTTGCACACACTTCAGCAAAAGGGTTTTGGAGCACTACTGTTACTCAGTACTAATAATCAAATAATAAAAGCCAAAGGCAACAGAAGTAATTAGGTATCCACTGTTCTGTTTCCAAAATTTGGCTTTTGTTTGCAGGAGCCTCTTGTCCAAATCAACGTGAACTTTGTATCCCACATTCAAGGGCAAAAGGGGGCCTATTGCCAATGCTTTGAAATAGTGTCTATTTCTTGTATTCCTTGGATCTCACTGTTCTTCAGCACCTGTAACTCATCCAGGTAGACAAAAGTATATTTCACAATGTCAGGTGTCCTGCTGCTAACTGAAAATTTGGATCCAAATTCTTCTGTTTCTGTTCATATCAGATAGTATCTTATTCCCCAGTACTGAAATTAGTAGAGCTGCTGTATAGAATAAAATGACAAAATAGACATCAGTGTCTCTTCATGACTACTGAAAGCTATATTGTAGGAATACAATAAATGCTATAAATGCTCACTGAGAAAACATTAAAGTGTCTCAGCACTGCTTTTAAAAATATTGTACTGCTTGATAATGGGGATAATTTGCTTTCAAAATAACACAAAGAAACTATGTATTAAATTACTAAGATGTCAGCCTTTCACAGAATGAGTCAATCAGTCACAACATGGTGTATGCGTACTGAAGTATCAAGTAAGATGAGTAAGTGGCATAAGCTCTTATTAACAGAAGCTAATTATTAACAGGAGCTAATGAAAGCTAATGAAAGAATTTCCATAGCACTTTAAGAAGGAAGACCACCAGAGCGCAGAAAAAGGCAGTCCCTGAGATGCACCAGGAGTTGAGCAGTATGCGCAAGCTAAGAAATAAAAATACACCTCATCAGCATGAGAATAAAAGTGAATTTTGCTAACGCTCAAAGGTCATCATGACCAGATCTCTGGCTTCTTTATCAGAAAAGAAAGGAAAAAAGAAAATCCATTCAAATCAGACTGGAGAAGGCATGAATATTAATAGGTGAGAGCAGCTTCGATGTGACATGGTGGCAGGTGACAGAAGGCTGGACAGCTTGTGACTTTTAGGCAGGATGTCATCTCCACTGCCCTCCCTGATTTTATGGATACAGACATCAAGGCTTGACAATAGGTCTTATGTGACATTCAGAAATATGTCTGCACCTAAAATTATGTGAACAGAAGATCTGACTAACAGCAATAATCTATGGCTGATGGCCTGACAGTGTTTAGGACCTCACTAAGAGCTATTCATTATCTATAAATATATTTTCTAAACTCTCACTCAGCTGTCTGCATTTCCTCTGCTTCTCTCTATTGACTTTTCAGGGTGTTTCAGTTTGCTGCATTTAGCTATTTTTTTTATTTTTTTTTTAGTAAAGTGTATTTAAAAAACCCCAAAAGTACCTATCCAAATTTATGTGTAATTCTTTTGAGTTTTCTTCTTTGACTTGGGATTAATCTCTTTTGACCAGTCTTAGCTCTTGGACCAGTCTATAACATGGTAATGACCAGCTGAAGCTTTTGGTAGCATTTGTCCTTACTGGTTAAGGCTGCAAGAGGCTGCTGAAGTTTCTACCCTAAAATCACAGTTGGTACAGGTGATTATTCAATTTAGAGCCCTGTGACATGCAGAGGTGTGAAGTGTGTATTCAATACTTTTGAAAGCTGTATGTGTAAGCGATTATAACAGAATAATTTTGATGCCTTTCTCACATTTTGTTTAAACTCAGGACACCTGAAAATGACCAGGATTTAAACCACAAGAATAATCTGGTTAGGTATTTATATTTTTTAAACAATTTGAAATTATTTGATTTGCCCGAATGTGTAATTCTGGAATTTACCCTGAACTAAGACAAAATGCAAAGACAAAGGCTCTTAAAACAAAAAACTCTGGTGGCTTGTGCGATGATGAACAGGATTCCTATGAAAATTCACTGAACCCTGAGAAATACACTTGGGAAGCATGAGAGAGTCAAAACTAGTAAAAGTCCTTCCTTTTATAAAATAATCTGCTTGCATTTTTGGTGCAAAAGAAGGGATACCAGTAACAGGCAGTTACCAGTACTGAAAACACAGGCAGAGGGGTGTTCAAACCCCACATTTTAGCCCTTTCATGCAAGGGACATTGTCAAGTTGACTGAAACACTCTAGCATGCAGCAATGTCAGTCCAAAATGAGAGACTGAAAATGTTGAGTGGCTTCTGGGTCTGTGCAGTAGCACTAACAGTTAAATAGCATTGGTAGCAGCAATTAAATTAACACTGTCACAGAGATTTACAAACTGCGTTTGTTGTTTACTGTCACAGCCCTGTGAAGTGCAGCCAAGGAAAATGTGTTTTAAGTAGGCTTGAATTTGCACAGAATGGAGAAATGAAATACATGGGAATGGATAGTTTGTCCTCTATTCTGGATATTAATGAAAGGAAAGAACACAGCCAGAAGCAAGGAAGCTGGATAATACATGTCCTCCTGTAATACAGGGTGGGAGAAATTCTAGCAACAGTATTTCCTTTTATGTTTTCAACTTGACCCTGGCTTGAGGGAAGATGTTTTAGAGAGCCTTTTCCAAGAGCAATAAGATATATATTTGTATACATGCACACTTAAAAATGTGACCGTGTTTCATTTCTTGGGAACTATTCAACCCAGGTTTTCTTCTGATCTAGAGCTCATGTTTAATTTACCTTGGAGGGGTTTTTTCCCCACAGAAAAAAAAAAAAAAAAAAAAAGAAATTGCAGGGAATCTTCCTTCAGAATAAATGGTACCATATTTAAAATTGTTACTTGTCTTAAAATTTCTACACAAAATGCAATTTTTTTAATCTGTTGCGTGACAGGTAAATAATATTACTGCATGATACAGTGTCATATTCCAGATAGTCATGTTATTATATGAGATGCTATCTTTAAGTCTAGTAAAACCTTGCAAAAAATAATAATACATCTCATCTGGATTCAACAGTTACAGAGAATTAACGGGCTATTTTAAAAGTCTGACTAAGAAGAAAATTATTGGTATGACATAACAGTTTTTGTAATGCTCTGGATCAAAGTATTTCCTGCTTCTATTTTTTATGAACAGTTGACACCTTGAGCAAGAAGAGTGCTACTCACTGTACAGATTAGAGAAGCTTTCAGTAATTATGTGTTCATATGGATTCATTTCTCTAAGACCTATTTTTATCAAAAATTTAGCTTAGAATCCAAAAGAAAATCTCTTAATGAAGGCATTTGGATCCATGCCAACTCATTAGAGTTTCCAGGAAATATTTATGGCCTTCTTAGCATACTTCTCTGCCTGCAGAATCTGGATCAGAAGCCATTCATATCACTCTGGAAGTCACCATTTCCAATACATCAAACAATAGCCTCTTATAATAAATCACAATGAAAAAAATATTAAAAAAAAAAAAAAGATAAACTTAGAAATAGTATGTTAAGCCAAACCAAACGCCTTCAGCAAGAGCATTATGTTCAAGATTTCTTTTCAGGTTTCAAATATAAAAGTATTGGCCTAATTTTACATATATCAATAGTATCTTCATGTTACTGATTTTAAGAGTTTCAGAAATGAGTTTAAGCCCATTTCTATGATTAGTATTGAGGTTTATTGTTCTTGTATCTCTTCTCCTTCTGACCATTAAAGAAGGAAGGCCATAATCTATAGACACTCTTTGATTCAGAATTGTTGCTACATCTGAAGTTTGAATGAAAGGTGGCTGTGGGTTGGATAAAGTTTGCAGGTCAATACATAAAGAAGGAAAAAAATTCAGTGTTGCATCAGTGGAGCACAAAGAGTACGTAACAATGCAAAACACCACTTTCCCTGCTTTAAGGAACAAACCGTATCCAGCCCTGTTTGGCTTTTCTTAATTATAAAGATTTATGTCCAGAATCAGAAGAATTCATAGCCACTGAGCCTTTGATGCACCTTAAGATGTAGAAAACATGCTGAGAACATGTCACATTTATAATTCTTCAATGCGCTTTGCGCTGTGATTCAGTTCTACCAAAATGACCCTAATAATAGGTGGTTCCCTTCAGTCATCTTCAGTAACACCCTAAAATCTTTTTTTTCTTTCCTTCTTATAACAGTTACCTTTGAAAGCATAAATACTGATATTTTATGTGAATAATTTAGAATTATGGTATTTCTTCTTCATTGTTCTTTCATGCTTATCACTGGAGTGTTGCAACGGGTTTGATACAGTGTTATTTGTAATACTTCAATGTATTTATAAATAAACCTTTACTTTATGACCTTTAGCCTCAAGGCTGAGTTAGATTTGTTCTAGTTAATATAAAGAACACCATTCAGATAAACCTGTTTCAATGCTAATAAACAATTTTACTAGCTTTCTAAGGGCAAAATACTGACTCAGAAGTGCAATGGTGTGGCTTGGTTTCCACTTGTTAAACAAGATACTTACCACTATTGCGAATTCTTTCTTCTAAAAGGACAGTATGTCCTGTAGGAAGTTTCCTGCTGAAGATCTCAGCTGAACGGAGGAACATAGCTTCTACTGCTGAGCCCTTCAGCAAAGCAATCTGATCTTCATGATCAAGGGTTTGGAAGCCTGGGGAGATGTTGGAAATAAGAAAGGCAGCAACAGAAAAGTCCCTCCTATTTTCTATCCTGAAGTTCTTGCACATGAGGTGCTACACATCTGTATAACCTCGGTGTTGATGTCAGTAGGATTGCCAAATAGTTGTGAAATTGAAACCCAGATTCCAGAAAATGACAGAGATTTGGAAGTCAACAAAGTTTATGAGAATTAGACATGTGTTTCAGTGTTCATAGTACTTTGAGAGGAACTTGACAAGTGAAATCTAGTGACGTAGAATAACCAATATGGGAATTTTGTCTAGCCTGATGCTGCTCTCTAACATCTTCTGCCATCTTTTCACCAGAGCTTTCTATATGACTTCCCACTGCTGTGCTACTTTCAGCTCTTTCCATGCCCCGGTGGCAAAAGCATTTGAAACATCTAATTTTAAATATTTCACCTTGCCTTTGGACTAATATACTGTTTTACATAGAGGCTTCCTGCTCTGTTTTAAATATGTATTTCCTTTTTTTGGAGGGAAGAGACTCTAAAACCCACTGAAGAAATCAGGACAAATTTGGTGACTTGTGTGAATACACAGCTGCTCCTTTGAAGAATGGGAAACTAAAAATCATCAGAAACTTTCCTCGTACTTGCCAGTGCAGGTGCCCACTTTATACACACCCCCCGATGCTATGAGGAAGCACAGAAGATAAAGCAGATAATGAAACAAAAAAAGTGATAAGTCTTGCAAGATATATCCCAAGTCAACACTGAAAATAACAGATTATTCCATTACAAAGCTCCTCCTTTCTTCATTTCCCGCAAGCCAGTATCACAGTTAGTATAAAAAATATAGTTACAACTGCAGTGCTAGGCTTTGAAGCAAGCCTGTAATACACAGAGGAAGGGTCTATATTATGGAAGTGCAAGGAAAATAATGTTTTCGTACAGCCAAGCATTACAATGCACCTTCCTTAATAAAAAGGAACCTGCACCATGCCCAGCGTTACCTCTTGAGGTAACATGAACTTGGGAGTTAAAAAAATACTAATGATAAACTCAGGTGTTCCTGAGCGCTTGTCCATAACATGCCATAACATAAACACTGGTGCCATCAACTAGGGAAAGTTCTTGTTTAGGACTCACAATTCAGTGGATATCATGAGCTAGAGACATTGCTAGAAAGGCAGCAAAGGGAATGAAGCAGACTGGCAAGCGTCAGTGGCAATTTAGAGGCAGACTATTCAGCATTACAGTGATATATAAAAATAAAATCTCTCTAGAGACACAACCTTTTCTCTGAGCATTTTGTTTGTCAATAGGTAAAGAGTGCCACATCTCAGGGTGGCAGAGTCTGAATTATTCAACATATCATTCCTCAGATCACAAGGTTCTTTTTCTTTAGACAATGTCTGAAGAATTCATGTGTGTTAAAGGAGAAGGAATTTTTATATAGCCTACAAAATATACACAACAATCACCAAATGGCAACCAAAAGTCACGTAAACTTTGCAATAACAAAATTTGCCCCGACACACTGGATATACCTGGTAGTTTTTTAGTGAATTCCACAAGAACCTGCACATGACTGGTAGCCATTTCTGTTAAAATCAGAAAATTCCCTTCAGCACTGAATTCCTCCTGTAACTGTTAAAGATCAAACCAAACAAAATCTGTTAATATTCATTGTCACTTTACATTGAAGAGCATAAAGTACAAGGATTATAGACTGGATAAGGCAAGAGGTCCATCTAACAATGTAATTTGTCTCTAATGGTTTTCAAAACCAGGTATTTTTTAGAAGGCAACATAAGAAGTAAAAGAAGTAGACAGTGTCCTTTCCTCCGGAATGTCTGTCTCACTTTCAGTGTCATGTCTAGCAATCAATGATTTAGGCACACCCTGAGCTAGAAGTTCTATGGGTGCCATAATATATTTTTTTAGTATATTTTTTGTTTTGATCTCCTTAACCTCCCATGGAAATAAGTTCCGCATATTAGTTATGGGTAATTCAACTCTTCCCCTGCAAGTGTCTTCCTCTTTTAGTTTTCAAAGCCAATGACTTAGGAAATAGTTTTTTTACAGTTGTTTGGGGTTTGTTGTGGATTTGCTTGCTTGTTTTTAAGGTTAAACATGACAGTTATGTAAAAAAACCCACCTCTTTTAAGCCCTATTTTTCCTTTTCTCCCTGCTTCCCAACCTTTTTTCCATCCTACCATGAAAACTGGGAGATCTTAAAGGGAAAATGAAATTTCTAAAAGGTAGAGAGGAAAAGGAAAGAAGAGGGAATGAAACAAAAATATTGCAAATTTGGATTAAAAAAATAAAAAAAAAAAATCTTTTAAAGCTTCCAGGCTAGTGTTCTTATGGAAAGGAAGCTTGGCTGCAAGTCAAACTCAAACCGCTGCCTATACTAACAATGTAAAAATCAAAACTCCAATCAGCAGAAGTTAGATTTGAGGATGAAAGTGTATTTCCAGAGTTGAAAGCTTTTTCTTCGGATTTAAGTTTGATAAACAAACATGTGGTCTGTTGATGGAATGGGAGAGATTCTGTCTCACCTGCAGCATGTCTTAAGTGTAAGTTTTTACCAATAGTTTGCTCTACTACTTATTACAACTATTTGTGCTAAGTACAAATATTTGCTGCTGTGTAATCCTCAGCTTCATTATCCACATCTCAAAAATCAATTAATCAACATACTTACTAGTTTTTTTGACACCTCCTGGGGTATTTGTTGCTTACTGTATGAATCCATGATGTAATCAAGAAGGTTCTGCTGTTCTGGGGTAAATTCTACTTTCTCCTACACTGGCAAAAAAAAAATTGCATCATGAAATGCAGTCATAAAAATGATCTAGCATCTCCTGCTTTAGGCAAAAGCTATACATCTATTTCTTACACTTGGAGACCAAGCAGACAAGAGGTTTGCTTTTCACTGAGATTTCTGTAGAAGTATACAGAAGAGAGGTGTATGATGCTTCTAAACTGAATGAGTTTGTATTGTTTATTACTAGAAATAAGGAAACAAATAGCAAATAACTAGGTATGCTCAAACTTCACACCTCATCGTATGTGATATATACTTGACAAAAAGTACTTCATGGATTTTATTGATGTTTTACCGAGTTTTGACTAAAAATATCAAAACTACTTCCGTACTCAAGGTATTCCCTTGATTTGGTGGGAGATGGAGTTTTAATTAGTACAGACAGCTCCAGAGAGTTTGCAAGTATTCTATATTCACTGTACTAGCCACATTTAGCTCAAACATCACCCCTGCTGTACGAACTATTACAGGAATTTTCTTACCCTATACATTTTAGTTGTAGATGTCACTTGTTTCATGTCAGGGCCTTCGTTATCTTCATTAACTGTCTGATCTGGAGGCTGTTTCACATTTTTCCGTAGTCTTTTTGACTTGCATTGTATTTCTGTTAGCAGACCTATAACACATAATACAGCAGATAGCAATTTGATTTGTATATGCCCCAGGCACTGAATAGGTACATAAACATGCCTATGGATGCCCTTTACACTAACAAAGCCATTTACCTATGCAGATAATCTCCTGAACCTGTCATTATCTTTTGGTGTGAGTCTAATGAGACACTAAATACACACTAATGAGCAGTCTAGTTAAGCAGGAGTCCATTTTCAGAGCAAAATGGTTGGTTCTGGTGACCCAGCATCCACACAATGTGCATGTCAGGGGTCTTGTTTTGGACCAGCTGTAATCTGATTTTACAGGTAGAAAACCCATTAGCCATGGGAGTACACTGGAGTGTGTCTTTAGTTTAGTTTCATCCAAAAGAAAAGCCCTTCATGTGCCCCAAGACCTGAACCAAAAGAGCAATGAATGGGAACATCTGGAAGACTGTCATCAGAAATGTGCTCCTCATCTGATTCAAAACAGTAATCAAGGTGCAGCTGTTCTTACAGAAAGGACACTGGATGTTTTCAGTAATCTTTAAGCAATATTATGGCTGTGGAGCAGAATCTTTGCACAGAAAGCCCACTCAGAAGAGAGGACTCTAGTGCTTTACCCATTACAGTGTCACTATAGAAATAAACCAACAGCTTAAAATGTAGGCTCAGAAGTAACTCAGGCTGGAAAATGTACCTTTAAAATGTATTTACTTAAAATGTTACCCAGTTGCTCTAGCTGTTTTGCATTTCATTGTATTAGAGGACAGAATAAAGCCCTGGTTTTACTATAGATTTTCACTTGCCCCAAGGAAAGGAGTTTTGCATTTGTGTTTGGTGAGGGTTTTGTTGAGTTTGGTTTGGGTTTGCTTTTTGTTCTAGACTACATTTCACTACCTTGAACCAGGGAGCATCCTTGTGTGGATATCATAAAAACTAACAATTTGCTTATGCTAACAAAAGACGGGAACAATAGGTACCCTGCACAACCTGTGGAAGACAGCCAGAGAGCACAAATGAAAAAGTAAACAGCTAAGTATTCATCTAAAAATAAACCTATCAGCACAGGGCTTTTTTCTTTCTTTTTGAGCTTCTTTCAAGTATCCTTCCCATTCTTCACCTTTGAAAATGCAGAGTAGGAATAAAGGCTCATTCAGTGAGTATGTGATGGTGGAGGAAGATACCATGAAAACCGTGAATTTTTTTGTGAATGTTTTTAATTTCCTGTTTAAGAACTATATAAAATAACCTACCTGAACCGCTGAGAGAAGAGGAAATTTACATGATTAAAATAAGACCTGCAAATAATACCTTGAAAGGGGGGAATAGGAATGATGGAGATAATAACTGGTATCGAGCCATGTAATTTGTGCTGCCGCACAGCATCATAGATTTCTTTTTCTAAATTATTCAGTGCATCTTTTGGCAGTGTTAATGGCCTTGTACTGTTTCTCACCAGCTTATGATCTGGTCTACTACCTTCCTAGGGAAAACCTGGTTCACATTTGCCTGAAGCAGTAAGACAGATTTTCCTCATGTTTTCTGTTACTGAGTATTACCTTGGAATCTTTTTCTGGCTCCATTTAAATTAGCTGGAATACTTGTGTGAGAGACAGGACTTCTGTTTTTACCTCAGAGATAGCTAAGTTTCAATGGGTATTAAATGGATATTACCTTCCAGGAAGAGTGGCAGAACCTAGGTAGACATTTCACCGAAGAAACTTGCAGTTTATATCAAAATGACAGCAAATGGCTGAAATCGATGGTTAGTAATTTTGATCTGTCTGTAGTTTGTGTATAAAAGGTGCGAGTAGGATTGTTGAGTAGCCATGCCATAAATATTTATAAGACTTTACCTCCTTGTTCAGAGGGAATAAAGAATCCGCAGAGCTTGCAATTACAATCCTACAAAATGAGTAAGTGAAACAAAGTTCAAGGTAACCTTTTATTTCCTACTCTTTTCCAAATAAATGCTCTATACTACAAGAAGCTTCGTGTTTTACTATCCCAGATTGCCTTGAACCGAAAGTGATTATACAGCACACTCCTCCTTAAAAGCCATTAAATAGTACTTTGCTAAACATCCTCATTGCAGTGCATAACAGCAGACTTATGGTTAAGTCATGGGCGACACAGGATACCCAGTGTTTCCATTGCAGAGGGAGAGTCAGATGGCAGTGCCACTCACTGGCTTTTATTTCACATGTGCCAGTTCGTGAAAGTGATAGGCCAGTTTAAAAGTTTCATGTGGGCCCAGTCAGTATTGTTTACTCTGACCTATATTTTTCAGTGGTGGGTTGGTTTTTTTGTCTAGTGAGTCACTCAGACTATTTTGAGCCCTCCAGATTTTGGAACAATGGATCTAGGATCAGCACCACAGGAGAGCTTTTTTCCTCTGATACTTAGGGATATATTGAGAGCTGTCATCACAGTGGTGGTGTCTGCTCATATATTTACATATTGCACGAGAATATATCATGTCTCAGGATCTTTGTAGCCTGTTCAATTTGCAGAATGAAAGATTAATTACATTTGTTGCCAATGCATTCCAAATATTGATGGAGCTTATTGTTTCTCACAAAACCAACAGTTAATATAGCATCTTCTGATCAGATTGAGGGATAGAAGTATATTAAAAATTCCACGTAGATTAATTTCCTGTATGAACCTAAATTGGTTTCACACATATGTGTGTGCTAAAATGATTGGACCCATCAAGAAAAATAAATTGCAGCCCTGTTCATGGAAGGCAGAAGAGCAGATGTTTACAGACTGTTTTCAGGAACAAGCTTGCAAAAATAATGGATTGGCCAACATTCTACTCAAAAATTAGTTTTAAATGTGTTTAAAATTGCACTCCAATATTCCTGATGTTCTAAGTGTGAAGCTCAATGAAGTTTATAGCTGTTGGTCTCAATAAAATATTCACTAACATGAAACATTATTAAAGTCCCTCAGCTTCATTTCTGGAGACAGTTCTACCTATGTGCTTGTATGCAACCCAGGAAAATCTGTAGTGCCACGAGAAGAGCTAATGAGACTGTAAAAAAGGGCTAGCCCTTAGCAGGCTTTGCCTGATTGCTGGGTGAGGTCTGGGAACATACACTTAGCCAGTCCAGAGAAACTTCCTGCTAGCAGCACTCCTCCTCTTTTCTTGAATATGACATTGTTTGAATGCCAAAATTTGGACTTGGCTAGCAAGAACTTTACAGGGAAAGCCTCAAAAAGAGTAGCAAAGGGAAGTGCCAGGATTTTCCTTCTCTGGCTTCTACAACACCGTAAACTCCAAGCTCCTGGGGAGTGTCCCATAGACTCACTTCCCCTGACTGCTTTTTGTTCTTACTCAAGCAGACTAATGGCTGTAGTCTAGTGCAGGACAGCCCTTCCTTCACTGTCGGCTCAGCTCTTACACCCTTGTGTCCCTGACCATCAACTAAATCCCATTGCTTATAAGTGCATACGACTTTTTCAAGAGGATTTGATGCACAGGCATGGCATCATCTTTAATGTGCCTTACACCTGCCAGATGACATATTTTATAGCTTTATTATTAAAACCAGCTTAATTAAACAAACAGGCACACTCTGGCTATGTGATGCAAATACCTGTATACATACATTCAGCCAACATGCCCATTTGCTTGCATTTCCTTAGACGGCACTCCTGGCATTTCCTCCTCATGTACATGTCCATCTCGCAGTTGCCTCCATTTTTACACTTGTATACTGCATTTTTTGTGATGCTTCTTCTGAAGAACCCTGTATAAGACAGCAGTGACATATATAAAACACTGAAAGAAGCAAAAGTAATCAAATTGACGAGCACCTCCATCTTCACTGGGTTTTCTGAATGACACACATTGTGCTGTACCATGAGGTTTTTTCAGTGCCTGGATGACTATATTCTTTATATTTGCATTGACAGCATTATCAAAGTAATATAATTTAATAAATCAACATAATAAATCACAGGCGCAAACATTAGCCATTAGCCCAAAGTAAGGTTCTGGAACTGTGAATGTTGGGAAAATTCCAACCCAAATCTGAAACCTGCCAGGAGCAGGGTGAGCACCAGCACTAGAGCTGTAGGGTGATACCACACAAATAGCCAGTGAAAAATTACAAGTTTCTTGAGGTACAGGATGCACAGAGTTGAGTAACTCATCACTATTCCCTCAGCTCCTGGGAGCAGCAGAATGGGAGCTGCAGAAGCTCCACATACTGGTCTGCTTACCCACCCCTAGGTTTAATAAGGGAGCTGCATCATATCTGCCTATTGTACATGTGGCCTCCTCCCCTGTTTACAAGATACTCCAGCCTCATTCACTAAATACTGTCCACTTGATGAGTTAAGCAGTCATCTAGTTTCAGCTCCACATGCAGTTCTACTGGTATCGTCACTGGATTCACTCCAAATTTGCACAGAGGTAACTGCAAACAGCAACTGATACTAGAAATTCAGAGGACCTTTCCTCAGCCTGTCCAAATTCCCTATTTGCTATTGCTGAGCACACCTCTGAGAGTGGCACTGTGAACAAAATGTGGAGTGCTCAAGGTATTAAATGTAATTGAATAAAAGAGTCATCACAAATGAAGAGAGTCTTTGCTGACAATGATGACTTGAACTTTTCGTATGAATCATTGTGCTATCACAATCTTTTTACATTGTTCTTCATACAGCAGAGACTATTTAGCATGAAGTACAGAGGGAATCAGTTCTCCTCCCTATCTGAGGGCAGGTTTCTGAAATAGACTCCTGAGAGCTTAAGCTGGCACATTACTGATTTACAGTGCACTTCAAACTAGAATTCTGCCTAAATTTACATTAACCAGAGCTATTCACAAAGCTTTTGCTTTTTTATAGCCACTGGCTGGTACAATACCACCATCGTTTTCCAACCTGGCACTTTGAGGCACTAAGAGAGGCACCAGATAACACCCACTCTCCCATACTCAAATCATAGGGCAAATTCTGATTTGAATCTGAATTTTTGTCCACTGCAGGATTTGTCTGTGTTTTCAGAATGCATTCAGCTTAAATGCTGTCCTGCTGAATCTACCAAGATAACAGATGACATCATGATTTTGCCATTGTCAGATGAAACTTTCCCAACCTTGGCTTATGATTTTATAGTTGTATAATCTTGTTCAAGCACTAATGTGTAGCTACCAGTAAAACAATTCAACTATCTAGTCACAAAAAACCTGCCATTTCTCTATATCTGCTCTAATTCCTGCTTGAAATCTTTTCTATGCTTTCAGTTTTATTGGCTGCTTTTCAGATAAATACAGTTGACTGGCATCAGTCTCTTTTGAAATGCAGATTGCTTAGAACATCCAGCAGCCCCAGGCATTATTTTTATTCATCATTCATGTGTTGTTTAATACATTTACTGATCAGGGAAGAGAAAAAAGCCTGGATTTAAGCTGTAGGTTTTCAGTGTCAGTTAAAGGTACGCATCAACTTTACATCATTTATGAATTCTATTTATTAAATTTAAATCCTGTAATTTAATGCGCATTAATTAATAGTAAATGTTGAAATGCTCTGTACAAATATTTATAACTTCTAAGTCTGATTGGTGACTTTATTACTCACCCTCCCCAGAAGGTGTGCATTTGTTTTTACACGGAGGAGTAAAGAAAAAAGCTTTAGTAAATGAATTTCTTAAAGTATGCAACAAGGTGAAAGAAGTATGCAAAAATATGGATGCAAAAGCTAGGAATCAACAGATTTAAGCAGTCAAATATTTTCTCTTGAAAACAAATTATCTGAAAAAGTGAAATTAAGTGAAATGAAGAGTGAAATATTTTTTTTTGGCAAAAAGTTGTTTTAACCCTACTCTTGCTTTGATTTTATCATAAAATGACTTTTGAAGCATTGTGTTCTTGAATAGACTTCTTCATAATTAATTTTGAAATTAGCTTTTTGTTATGAATAAAATTTCTATATATATTATTCCTTAATAATTCAAAATGAACTTAAACTGCCTAAAATATTTTATGTGTGAGCTTTTATACCAGGAGGAGTTTTACAGAAATTCAGAGGTAAATTATATATGGCATCTGTTAGACTAATGAAGGGGTAGCCCCCAAACCTGAAAGTTTTTCTGGCACAGTCTTTTATAGAATCTTTCCAGATTACAAAAAGCTCATGTTGGCTGGAAATGTTGAATTTGCTTTGTTCTCTTGGCTACTCTTGAGTATGATTAATTATGGCTACAGCTGCTCTAATGTTACTGATTATTATTGTTAATCACAGCAGCATTTTCTAAAGTGATATTAGAGGTGAGAGAACTCTCAAGGAAGCATTTTCTTTTTTATATAGTACCATGGGCAAATGCTGTATGAGAGAAAATGTTCTGTTTAATCTGCTTTTGCGTAATACGTAAAATACTAATGGAATAGTTCATACTTACTTTTTGATGGATGGTAATGTATTAAAAGAATAAGTGTATACTCCTGCCCATATCTTTACATTATTATTCTCACAAGGGATGGAAAATAATATCTAATTTTGTTCCTTCTGCCCAAGAAAGACAAAAAGAATGGAGGGTGTTGCTGAATGCATTACCCAAGAAGAAATGAAAAAAACCCCAACATATTCATCACAGAGGGTTGAATCACATAAAAAATATGCGCAAAGCCTCCCCCTTTGAATAAGAGTGTCTTTGGCATCAGCAGAGCAGGGGTGCTGCAAGGTGAGCCCTAGTCCTGCAGAAAGGGATCTGTGTATTACTCTGTATACATATTGAGCATGAATTAACAGTCTTGTTGCCAAAAAGAAGGGCTAAACTCATACTTGGATGTGAGACATGTGAGGTAGTTCTTCTATTGGACTGATAAGAGCACAACTGAAGTACCCAATCCCACTTCTGGCCACTTTGAGGATAATGTATGTAAAAAACACCACAGATATACAAGATCAAGGATCTAGAAAACATAGTATCCCCTTCACCTTGTCAAACAGAATTACTATCCTCAGCACATCTTTTTACTGAATCAGCTGGTGCTTTAATCACCTCTGAAGTTTATTGTAGAAACAGAATGCATTATCTTTAAATAATTCAACTTTTACTATGTTTGATCAAGGGTACTATTCTTTGTAATTGATGTTCCAGTCATGAAACAGAGTGAAAACATAAAATAGATTGTCCCAATAAAGCAGTAAAATTATGGTTACATAGAGTGATTCAAACTGAATCAGCAAAGAGATGAACACATGTTTCCTTTCACCATGGGTTTTAGTCTGGGTATTTACCTGGTGGTTTTAACCTCTCTCCTAGAAACTTCCTTTACAAATTCCATTGTTTGCAATTATAAGTCTTTGAAAAATTTCTGACATTTAATCATTAAATAAATAAAGAATAACTAACATGTATAATTTCTTGGAATCTTCAGATGAAAATTGAGTTTAATCTGGTTTATAATGACAGCCTTCGTATGAGTTAATTCATATTTTTGAATTTGGACTATTCAAACAGACAGCAGAAAGAAACAAATCTCATTTATTGGAATAATTGAGATAAACTGTATGACCCTTGACTGTGTTCATGTTTAGAGTGGTTGACCAGTTTGATCTGTTGTGCCCTCAGAAATGAATTTGTAATAGATAAAAACCCCGAGTTAGTTCAAAGCCCACTCTCAGTCACAGGGAATTCCACATAAAATATTTCAGTGCTTCACTAATCTCCATGTTTTACCCCTAGAACAGAAATGATAATGAAATATTTATTCAGAGAATAGAATGAAAAACTAGGACATTTTCATTCTATGAGGTACCTCATCCCTGTCACAGAGTAACCATCTTTAGGTGTAATAGTTATTCCATTAGCATAAACTTTTGTCTCTGTCTGCTAAAATAGCTGGCAATCTTGTTTCCAATAATGGCAATGATTTCCTATATCCCATTTATCCTGACACCAACTTGTAAAAACTGTTCTTCTGAGAAGCAAGATATTTATCCTACAGATAGCATCTGCTTCCTGAAGAAGCTCTCTCTCTAGGAATAAGGGCTATCTCTAGTAGAAAGTCTAGAATTAAAAATCCTTTCATTTCACAAACCTGAAGACACCCACTATATCTTTTGGGAGCTGAGGAAAAAGGATTCTCTGGGAACAGCTTGCAGGTGGGAGCTGACAGCTTCCACTTCCTTTCACTTTCCTTTTCACTTCCTATCTGCACACTACAGGAGGCATTTGGGCTGGGTTTGCAGCTGACTTGAAGGGCAGCCTCACGCTAAACTCCCAGGGTGCTCCATGGGTTTGGTTCCTTCCACAGGCAGAGATCAGCATGAACAGCCTCCAAGGCAGCAGAGCCAGGCTGCCAGCTTCCCGCATGGAAGCTGTTCTTCAGTTTAACAAGAGCTAATGGTTCCTCAAGAGCTGTAGGTTGGCCAAGTGTGCTCTATAATCACAAGGATAACGGTGGATGATGCTGCCAATCTGTTTTGGGGAAAATACAGAATAGTGTACACCAGATCCAAACATAAATGTCTAAAATGCTCAATGACTTGGATAAAATTAAAAAGAAAAACAAAATTTTTTTAAAAAACGGCTGTGCTTATTAGCTGAATTGCATTCTGTAATTGATTTCATCCTACCTTTGCATCCTTCACAAGTAAGAGCATTGTAGTGGTACCCAGAGGCTTTGTCACCGCAGACCACACAGAGCTCTTCTCCTTTCACTCTTCCCGTGGAGTGACCCAGCCTAGGCTTTTTGGCTGCAGGGATATCCATTATCTCTGTCTCCCTTGTGAAAAAGGTCTCTGAGGGTATTCTCCTGAGCTCATACATCCCGGGGGAATACCATTCCTCATGCTGCGGAGGGTAGAACCCTAGGTTGGAGTAATAAGGCGGCGATGAGATCTGAGGCTGAACTTGGGGAAATGGCACACTGTTGTACTGCGTGTAAGGTGACACATCTGCCTCTTGTACTGGAGAACTCATTGGCTCTGAAAGGACACCTGCAAAATAACAGCGCAAAAACCAATTTCTATTACTACCATGAAACTGCAGTTATCAGAGAAGTTTCAACTTCCAGACATCTGTCTCAAAAACAGGGCACAATCATAAAGATTGCACTATCTGATCTTAGATTTCCTGTGGTCCTGGTACTATGCAAATACACTGCAAAATATTTTTGAAGTAGCTTAGCCATTCCCAGCCACTCCTTTATTATTGGTAGAAATGTACGGTGCTGGCACTTGCATTAAAAGAAAATCTTGAGAGATACCATGCAGCTAATCATACAAGTGTTCACTTCACAAGAAAGAGCAATCCACACCACAGAGAAGCTGGAAACCCAAATTAGGTCTTGCAGCAGAATGAAAGAAATCCAAACAAAAGCCAAAAACTTTATGGTAACAGTGGAAGCTAGATCAAAATGCAAACATCATACTAGTTTTATTCAATTCTGAATGAATACACCATGACAGAGAAAAGATGGACTAAAGAAAGACAGCAAGAGTTAGGCTTAATTGGAAGACTAAGAACATGAAAGAAACCTTCAAGACGAGCCTGAAAGTTGAAAGTGAAGGACCAGGGAAGATATTCCTAATGCAAAAGGTGAAATATCACCTTCTCACCATCCAGCCTCCAGTGGCCATCCAGCCAGCCTCTGCAGCCTGGTCCTTAGCCCCTAAAGACCTGTGCCACTCAGTGAAGTTGTGTGGTTTTCATATGAAGCACCTCAATAAGCCAGCACTATTCACCACTGAGATGACAACAAACCTGGCAGTGGTACAAGGTACAGCAACCTTTCCTGTTGGGATTGACACAGTACCTGGAGGTTACCTTAACTTTGCCTACTGAATATCAGGTTTAAAAATACAAGTAAGTTTTGGGTTTTTTTTCTGTACTACAAGTACAACTACATCTAGCAGTCCCTGGATGGTGTAATTAAAATCAAGCCCATGTAAAGTAGCTGAAAAGAGTTATTTAAAAGTTATTTGCAAACTACTTCATATTTTCTGTTGGAAAAAGCCACATCCTTCTGTTTCATGAGAACACTGACACAATTCCTTCATTAGTTCCAAGAAGAGAATAGAAGAAAAATAGTACATATTTCCAGGAAGATGCTGACTCCCACTTACATTGGAGTCAACAGCAGTATTTACAAGGAAATCATAGACTAATGTTCACTGGTGACCATTAACAGTGCTTCAGAAGCACTCCAAAAACATTTTTGCTGACATAAAATGGGTTCCCTGGCAAGTCTCCTTTCCTTCTGAGGAATCAGAAACAATGAAAAAATGCTAACAGTTAAGAAGAGGGAACATCTGTAATGACAATAATAAATAAAATCTATAGTGGGGAATTCTTCACTCTCTTTTATCTCATTAAATTAGTGGTAGAAGGGAACCTTTTAATTTCACCTGCTTTTTCCACTTTGAAGGTCTTATGCTTTTGCTCTGCAGCCTTCTTCCTTCCTACTTTACTGCACTGCAGAAGCCATACAAGTGCTTTGGAATTGCGCGACTGCTGTGTTTTCCACAGCACGTTTTTGCCAGTAACAGATGTTGAGGTTCCAGTTCCAGAATAAGCAGCAAGATCTAGGTCTGGAAAAATGTGACACAAAACCAAATGAGAATAATTGTGCCATTTATTGTTAACAATTAGTTTAATTATGGTCACATTTAGTTGCTGCAGAAGAGGCCGGGGCCCCAAGTACTACTCTAGCAGAAGCAGGATAGCAGAATGCACTCCCGAAATCCAAATTTATGCCCTTTAAATAAACAGCATAAACATATAGAGAGGCATGAGGCAAAATACACAGGCATCTGGGGATTCTATAGAAGAACCTGGAGGGGAAGATGCAGCTTCATGCATCAAATGAAAACTGTCACCGATGCCTGACAGCTGCAGCAATAATGAAACATGTAAAGGGTGAGGACAGCAATGATTTGATGCTGACCGTTATTAATTGGTATAGGTTTAATGATCAGGTGGTCTTCTACAGTTGTATTTACTGTTTCTTGAGACTGCTGCTCATTAAGACTGGTTAAGGAACTTCAGGTGCAGAAACTGGAGCTAACTGTGAAATACATAATCATTATACAAATCATTCAGTCTCTTTTGAAAGGACTCTGTTTACCATGGAGATCTAACTAGGCATTTTGCTAGTTAGTAATTACTTAGTTGGTTGAGTTTGCTAAAGAAAAGTGGGACAATCCCAAAATGAAAGGAAGGAAACTGTTGATTTTTAACTTCATGCCATCCACAGGAAATTCCACAAAAGCTCTATACAAGTTTCTGAACTGCTTTGGCCTCTGCAAGAGCAAGAGAAGGCAACTACTCCTTCCACAGCAAAAAAATAATCTCAGGGTTTATTAAAAAACTCAGGACTGCTAAAGAGCTGCAGCACATCCTGGGTGCTGATTTAAACTACTGTGGATCCATTGGGGCTACTGATATGTTTAGAAAAATTTTCTCAATCATTAATCATCTATCTGTTTCTGGAGGAAAGAAAACATCTGAGTCTAAATGCATGAAGTTAAACATGGGGAAAGAAAAAACAACTAACCTTTTTCCTTCTGTGTCAGGCACATAGTTAAATAATTCAGCTGAATTAAGTCAATGCTCGGAGCAGTGGAAAGGAAAAGGAACAGGCAGGGTCAAGAGAAACTGAAAACAAGACCATGTTTTATGTAAAACAGGTTTACAGGTAATATGTGGGAAGTGCTCCGATACTAGGGCTTGGTGGGTATCTGTATTTCATCCTTAGAAATCAGCCAACTTGGGCTGACTCAGTGAGGGACATTGCTCTACCCAGAGCAGATCAAACACAGTTTTCAATTTTCTTTTTTTTTTTTTTCCCACAAAATTGGCGGTGAGTCTACAATTAAACATTGCAAGAAATGGTCTGCTCCAAAGCATTAGTGATCTAAACTACTAAAAGTAATTGTTTAAAACTGAGGATCTGCTCCATAAAGTTGATTTTAAAACTAAAGCATTTCAGTTTTTTTTAGTTGCAATGTCTTTTTGCTCTGAAATATTATCTTAAAAAATTGAAACTTATGATGAGGTTGAAAGAGAAACTAAATGTTCTGAAATTGCTGAGACAAAGTATTTCTATGTCCTGATCCAAAAAGTGTGATCTGAACTCTGTTACTCGGCCCTCTGCATTCACAAGTCTTTCAACTAAAGCTGAAGGTGTTCTGCTTTCAGGGGCACAGTGCGCACGTTTCTGCCCTGCATGACATTTAAATGCCACATTGATTTGTGAAATTATGCTTTACAAAGTACATGGAAGTCTAGACCAAATAGTTTCTTATCTCAAAAGAAAACTAATCTTATCTTGCCAACCAGAATGTACATATGCTTTTACCTAGATACATAGTGGAAGTCTGAGATGGGCTGCTTTCAAGCCACTGTGATGCTTGAGCCAGCCCAACGAAATCACAGGAGTTGCAGCAGTATAAGCAGTGAAAGTGAAATCAGAAATAAGTTCATTGGAATACAGAAATATTTTATGTTTGTGTGGTCTTAACTCTTTTGAAACATCTGGGTTTCTTTCTTTTGGAAGCATACTTTTATATTTTTAATGAAAGACAACTTAAGCACACACAGATGTGATGCTACTTACAGCTGTAGCTCTTTAAGATTATGTTTTGCAAATAAACGTTTTTCAATGAAAAACATTTTACAGGAATCTGGAAAGCTTCCTAATATCAAAGTGAAACCTTCACATGGGTATGGTCATCATTTTACAAATATTTTGTCCACAATAGCACTTGCAACTGAAACTCAGAGTTTTGCTTTTGTTCCTTTAAATTCTACACAGAATATTTTATGTAAGACTTGAAAAAATATTTGGCATAGGCTTAACTACTTGTGGAGATTAAAGATAATTTTCTTTGTAAGGACTAAAGAAAGTGTTTTCAGTTTGTGAAATTATACTGAGGTTATGTGCAGATTGAAGGTGCTTTTATTCACACTATTATAGAAATTACAATGAAATCACATATGAATGTAAAATGTATTGATCCAGTAATATAAAGAAAATTGAAAAGGAAAAAAATAATCTAATCAGGTTTGAAATATAAACCTCTGGCTCCCTGTAGGATATTAATAAAGGAACCTAAAGAAATAAACACAAGATTCAGGATTAAGTAATTTGGAAAGTATAGCATAACCATTAATGAAATCCTGGTTTAATTCCAAACAAATTATTCACAGATCTTTAAAGATCACTTGGTTTAAACAAACTTCTAGCATCCCATTTCAAGGAATAATGCAAGAATAGACGGCAGACATGTCCAAGAGAGAACACAACAATATCCTACCTTAGGCTGCTTTCAGTCTGACCATTTCTTGAAGAAAAATACTCTCCTTAAGGCACCCACTCCTCCTTTCCCTCTTTTTTTCTCCGCACCCCCAAAAACTACATATAAATAGACCTTCTTAAGTCCAGATTGTCTGTATTCTGTTGACTCCTTTACGGTGAGAACTTTCTTTAAGATTAGCGAAGGAGTGACACAGGTCAGAGGTTATATAGGTTACTGATTAACTTCATTACAGAGAAACTCGTTTGGATATGTCTGAAACAATGCAAATGTCTGTTCCCAGTGTGGATTTAACTGGATAAAATTTGATTGATTACTATTCAAGAAGATGCCTCCAAGTAGCCCAGCCATTATAATTTTGTACCTATTGTGGTTTATTTACAACAAAATTTTTATCAGCAAATATTTAGTAATGCCAGGTGATTCTGTGCAATAGATTAACTACTTCAGTATCACAAGAAGCATGTTTTAGCTGACCGGATTAACAGTTGCGTTTAAGCACAGAAATGTATTCTCAAAAAAAGACCAAATTTCTCGGGCTATACTAGACACATCTGTATAACAAGATAAAAGAATGCCAGAGATTTGTCCTTGCCCCAGGCCCAAACGTCACAGATCGATTCTCATCTATGTAGATTAGACGTAATTCTTAACTCTAGAATGGGCAAGATGCATCCGCACTATGTAATCTTTGTTGCTGACCTCTTTAAGGCCCATGTATCCTCCGCGTGGCTCTCAGATATTATAAATATATGGCATTGCAATTCAAAGCATCGGTAACATTGTAAGGGCTGTGTTGGATGCCACCACAGCACTACTGGGACAGCATGAAGTCAGAAGATACAAATGCTGCTGAGACAGTTAAAGGGCAGTGTAGGGTAAAAGGACCCAAACCTACTGTACTCTTGTCCATGCTGTCTTTTTGGGAACAGTCCCTGAGTAAGCCTATGTCTTAAAGACACCTACTAAAGCAATCCAAAACAGAGCCCCAGAGGAATATAAGAATTGAATATTGTCAAGATGGACAATAAAGGTGTTGTGCCTTTCAGTCTTCAGACTCTTTCATTTAGCACTGTGGATGAGCCCACTAAAACTCAACATCAGATTTGTGACTAGATGTCTAAGAATCACTCCTGGAAAAAAAATAGGCAGAGAACCAAGCCTCAGACCACAAGATTCCCTTCATTTCATGAGACAGTTTCCTTTCCAGGCTAAGATCATCAAATGCATTTTGGTTTTACCTTCCTCAGTGGTGCAACAGTCACCCTCAGAGCTCCATTCATCTGCATTCCCTCCCATAGAAACATAGAACAATTTGGGTTGGAAGGAACCTTAAAGATCATCTGGTTCAACCCCCCCTGCTATGGGCAGGGACACCTTCTACTAGAGGAGATTGCTCAAAGCCTCATCCAACCTGGCCTTCTTGCTAGTTCTTTTTCTTTAAACTGCCGCTCTGTTTGGTTTGGCTCTCTTCATAATTATTATACATACACCATTTTCTATTTTAATTTGTGTTGGTTTGTTTCATTTTGATTCGGGGGCTTGTTACAGGCCTAATTATCTTCTCTGCAGGGATGAAGCCAGATGTTGCATCATCTGCCAGGTAGTGCTAACGATAAGTAGTTATTTAACATATCTTATGATCTTGAAACTGTTTAATCAGTTTGGACACTTGATCCTACTATCTTTCTGAAAGAAGAGACATTGAAGCTCATTTTAGGCACTGTTCTATGCTTACAACAATTTTCAGTGGCATTTTATTATTCTTACAGTGTCAAATATGTAAGGCAAGTTTAGATGTAGTGGTTTGTTTTCCTTTCTGTTACATGTCATTTTTTGTTTATTCCCCTTGTCAATTTCAACACAGCTGTCACCCAAAAGCCTTCTTGCTCAGCTAGGGACATGTACAAAGAAGGCAGCATTTCTTGTCTCGTTATGTTCTGATGTCACTTTAGAAGAAAACATTGTCAGGCCACAAAAAATACTTAAAATAGGTCTTTATTCAAATTAAACATATAATAGTAGTGACCTATCTTTTCAGAATCTCAGAAATAATTCCATGTTTGATAGCTGAAGTTTCATACTTAACATCTTGCATATTAATAACCCCTCTACAAGCTTCTTTCACAGAAAACAGAATGGGGCTATTACTTTAAAGGACTGCTACTTATTTATCATATAAATGACAGACAAATGCCATATTTCAGATGCCACACAAATATATAAACTTACCCTTCACATTTAAAATATGAACAAGACACTTCGGTGTCTGAAGCTTAATTCAGTCCCTTATAAAAAAGGGCAAGTGATAACCATTAGAAGAAATAAGATAATGGAGATAGAGGTATTTAACACATGCTGGCCCTAATATGAAAAACTTGCAAAGACAATTGAAAGATATAATCAAATATCTTTTTGCAAGTCTTGCTGTCCCAGCTGAATTGCCAAGCCTTAGAGCAAAGCTTGTCAGCATCAACACCGTACTCTGCTAACGCACCTCAGCATCTTCTGGATCACAGCTTGTGGCCAGTCAATTTGGAACAAAGCAGAGGAGCTCACATCAGTCTATGTCTATCATGGTAAAAGTATCCACAGGATAAACTAAATTAATGGCTCTACAGTGAGCTACAAAGCTTCCAAAGATTTTGAAGGAGACCAGGATTTCAGTTCTAAATTATATGGGTTCAAAAATACAGATTGGTAGGTGTATAACTTCGTCTTAGTTCAGGATATGCAATTGGATCAGTCTTCACATAGCGAGCCCTGTTCAGCTCAGTGGGGCTTGTAAAATAAAAGCAGGGTTTGACTGAGGAAGAGAAGTATCTTAACAGGACAGGCCCCATGCACCTCCAGGATTTCTTGTCATCAAGTCTCACTTTCCCTCACTGGGAAAACAAGAGATGCAAGGAAGAAAATGTTGATCTTCCATGCAGATGCTATAAAGGATGTATCATTTCATGTATCCAGTTTTGGCCACTTCATCCAAAAGATATTTTCTGTAAAGAGATCTAGGATGTTTCTAAATCACCTGAGTAGTGAGGTAGGAAAATAGAAGCTGTTTTTCAGAAAGACAGGGTGGAAGGAGAAGACCCTCACTTCTGCTAGGATTAAGATTCTTCTTCATTTGCATTTTAAGCCCCTTTTTGAAGGATCTTATAATTACAGAAGGGAAAAACTACAGTTAAAACACACCAACTCCAAAGACATGAAGAGATACTTTACCTTAGATTTATACTGCTAAAATAGTAACACGCAATTTGCAACTACTGAAAGGCAGAAAACCCTTTTTTTTCCTCTAATGTCTTCTGAAACCTGATGCAAATAGAAATCTCGAGGGTGAGTACATAGAAGAACCCTGGAATTACCATGGTGATGAGGCTCAGAGTGTAAGAAACTTACAATTGACATTTCTTTTGAGAGATCTGGACCCAGTGCTAATGTTTGGAGATGCACTTAGATTTGTTTTTGAAGTTCTAAGAACACTCTCCCTGTAGGCTGAATAAAGCATAATGAAAAGATATCTCCAAGGTTTTTTACAGTACATGAGTGTGCATCTTTGAAAAAAGAAGACTGTTTTGTATAAAGGCTGATGTTTGTAAGCCTGCAATTTCTCACTTGTATTGCATCAGAGCTATAATATGTGCAAAGTCCTGGGAGAAATGTATATTCTAAGGGTCATTTAAAAGAAAAGCTTTCTTCCCGTTTCCTTGGGTTCAAAGTCTCTACCTGCCACAACTGAATGTCAAAAGATGCAAGTATAAAATTGAGAGGCAAAACCATTTCCTACAAGCATTCTGAAGAAATAGACGTATTTTCACAATGAGCAACTTCTTCTGTGGAATCAGTTGCATATTATTTCTGATATTTCTGATGTTTTCCAGTTATAAAAGCAAAAGACACCAAATTTCTAAAGAGTTTGCTTCTGAGACTTGAGTGACATCCTGCAAAACAGGACCCAGTGGCTACACAAAACAGAAGTCAGCTTAAGTGAAACACAGCAGGAGATCTAAGTCTTTTTCCTAGTGGGTCCCCTGATTCAACCCCTTAGTACATTATTTCTGTTACAGAAATGTCAGTTTGAATTAAGTCTCAATGTGCTAAACTCTGAACACCTATAATGGGAGACACAATCCCTTTTCTGAAGACCTCACAATTTCCGAATAAGATTTCAGCGTGGAAGGGAAGTATTTTACATTAACATGCTTCCTTGAATTTTGAAGCTACCGGATCCTTACTCTTTAAAAATAATAAGATAATTAGTGGAAAAGTAGACATCAGGGGGAAAACTTCCTTGACAAAAAACTGAAAAAGTTCAGTTATGCAGGAATTTCAAGGGCATGATTGGATATAAAGTTTGGCACCCTAGATTTGATAATCATTTTCTTCTTTATATATCATGGCCTGAGGTTGGATTTAACAGCAAGGAAATATTTTAGCTATTTACATGTACTTTTCTTGGCGACTGCAAAAACATTTCTCCCATCAAAACCAAAACCATTTAGAGAAAAAAATACCCCAAACCAATAACACATTAATGCAATGGGGTTTGCTTATCATTAGTGATAGTGCTTCAGTTCAGCTCTATGGGGCTAGGACACTAGAAGTGATCTGATTCAGTTTCTCCCAACTTCTAAGAGCTCTGCAGCAAGAGTGGCTGTGCGTGTCAGAGTCCCTCCGTACCCAAGCCACTATTCTTGTTTTAGAGCAATGAAACTGAAATGTTTTCTATTTTTCTAGCACTCAAAAAGACAGAATTCTGGTCTTATTTGGACTGGAAACTCCTGAAGTGTTGCAGCTTTCAGGGGGAGGTCTGTATTGTGTGTGAGGCCCTGAATGTATCGTGTTTCTCAATGAAGATCTTCCTCTATTGCCAAAAGAAAGGCTAGAAAATGATCTGGGTTTTTTTCCTTAGAAGCACATATAACAGAAGACAGCTTCCCCATGCTTATAAAATATTGACCAAGAATTCTTCATTCATTAACAAATCCATGCTTAGCCTTGAAAAATTCAGTGAAACTGAAGTAAGGATAATTTTCCAGCCTTCATTATAAATTTTCTTGTGCATTGAAGTTAATAGCATAAGTTTTTAATAGTCTCAATAAGACAATGGTTTTAATTTAGGTTAAATTTGCAGAATATGGCAATGCAGATACATTGCAGTATAATTTTATTGCAAATTAACTAGAAATATATCTGTTCAGCTTGATTTAAATGAATAACATGAAGATAGCATCCAGCCTACATACAAAGGTCTGTCTTTGCTGAATGGTTCTAGGTATTGGAATAGCATTACAAAAACAACCTACAAGGTTTGTTATAAGCAGTGATGACAGCAATAGTGTGCAGGATTGCATTAACACCACAGACCCTTTATTTGTTATTCCTTCCATAGGTATTGAAGATTCAAGAAAGTTGGCACATGTCAACCACACATCCTTGACTTGAGGTTTCAGTGCATTTTCTTCTAGGTTTCTGAGTAGTGGATAGCTTGCTATTTTAACCAATTCAGTGACTTACCAAACAAGTGAGGACCTTCAGCAATAGCAAATCCATCAGCAGTGGTAAGCTGGTGATGTCCTATTAAATTCATTTCAGATCCCATTTATTCTTCAGGACGATTATATTAATTAAGAAATAGGTCGAAAGGAGACCCTGCAAGATATAAAGCAAAAAGATTATTTAAAACAATATAAATAATTTTCATTTACCTATTAGATGGCAGTATTAAGGAGGTTGTTTCAATATTTGCTGTAGTAAACATTGGCTTTAAGTTATAATACCTAATTTAACCCTTTTTGTTTGTTTTCTTGCTGTGGTATATTTTATTTTCCATCCTTCTGCTGTTCATTCGAAACTTACAGTTTATGCTCAACCTTATCCAAATATTCAGACTAAAGCAGTAGCCTGACTTGCTAAGGGCATAGTGCCCCTTTCAGAGAATACCAGTTGTTTGCATTGTATTTTGAACGCCCTTTCTGAAAAAGTGTAAGCTTATGGTTAGGTCAGAAGAATCGTGCCAAGAAACTTGACTTTAATTTCCAGAGACTGGCTCTTTATCTTGCCTTCTGTAATTACTGTTCGAACAAGATAAATAGTGGCAAGAAAAGAAAGCAAAGCCTTGGTCTAATAACCACCCAATCCCACCCACTCCCTTTATGGTCTCAAGCAGCTGTGTAGCTCTCTCCTGGGGAGGATGGGAGATGCTTGCATCCTCTCACTAGTGTACTTTCCTAGCCCATCAGATGGAGCAGCTTCCATTTCCTGAGGCTGACAGAGGCACTGTACCCAGGTCTTCTTCTTCCCACTTGGCTATTAAATAAGAGGCAAAAGACCTGCTAATGCTTCCTATTCAAGCAGAGGCTATAACTAGAGCAGCACTCCATCCAAGACGAAGGTGTGCATGAGGCTCCCTTGCCCACATCTGGCTCATGTAGGTGGGATGGGGTAACTCAAGACTGCATCGAGGCATCAGCAACAGGAGAACATACAGGTCCAGAAAGAAAACAGCTCAAGGGTTTATGCAGACACCAAGAGGATTCTGCACAAAGTTGACAGTTAATCAGTTTTGCTTTGTTTAAGTCTTGATTCTTTATTCACTTTTATTTCCAGTGGGACTGGTCCTGGGTCTGTGTTTCAACTCACTGAAGGTGTTTGAAAGTTATAGTCCAGTCTGCTTCCCAGTGAGGTCTCAGCATGTTTCTCAAGCAGAAATGAAGTCATCTGACAAAAATGTGAATGCAGCAGGAGGCCCCAGTGCTGAGCAGACCGGGAAGTATCTTGTAAGAGTGGCAAGCGCACTATGTAATTATATTCAGATTTGTC
>JANHGB010045929.1:21486-42557 GCA_026283785.1 Coracopsis vasa | reverse complement strand
CGGCTCATGACCGAGGTGGGGGCTGCGCCCGGTCCGGCCAGGCCTCGCTCCCGGGGGTACAGGGACGTGCCGGAGCCGCTCGGCCGGTCACAGGTGAGCCGTGCCCAGCTCTCGGTCGGCGGGGGGTAGCGGGGGTCAGCGGGGCGGGCAGCTCTCCAAACCGCGGCCCCTCACAGGTGCTGTTGCAGCTCCGGAACGGCGCTGGGTGTCCCTCGGTAACTTCATCGTTCGCTGCCCAGGAGGGGAGCCGTGCGGCTCCCCCGTTCGGGTATCTCCTTGTCGCTTCGGTTTAAAAGTGGCCAAGGGTCGGTCCACCGATATGGGGAGGCAGAAGAGTGGTTTTTAATGTCGCTGTTGAGGGTGTTGTGTCGGCCGGGCAAGTTCTGCGAATGCTGTGAGAATTGCTTCTTTTATGCCGTCTGTGCTCAATTGTAGCCTTGTATAGAGGCCTCCGGGGCAGCAAATCTGGAGCTACAGAAATACTCTTACGCTTTTTTCCTTGATCTGTTTAGCTGTAAAACCTCTTAAGGTTTAAGTGACATCGCAGTGGAAGCAGTGCAATTTGTTTCAATGCCAGCAGGGTACAAAACAGCTTGTAGTTTTCATGTTTGAGGTAACTGTAGTGTCCTCATGGGAGGAATGAACGGATGAGAAGCTTCCTCTTAAACCTGGAAGTGTGTGTCTACGTGTGGCTGTCGTACTTGCGTGTGACCGCATGTCACACTCAAGTACACAGTCAGCTGTGTACTTTGGAAGCTGTCAGCAGGGTTCACAAGTTGCATCTTTGAACAGTTGCATTAAGTTTGTGCTGCAAAGAGCTGAGCGGTTGTATACACGGCAGTAGGATCTCTAGGAAGTTCCTTTTTTCACGGGTAATATGCCAAGTTTAGTCCTAGAAACAATCACACAGTAGAATCGTATCTGAATGTGTTAATTCACTAGGTAACTCGGTTTTATTTCTAATTCCATTCCCAGTGCAAG
The DNA here is from genome assembly GCA_026283785.1 of Coracopsis vasa. Lineage (NCBI taxonomy): Eukaryota > Metazoa > Chordata > Aves > Psittaciformes > Psittacidae > Coracopsis > Coracopsis vasa. The sequence goes on along the minus strand of JANHGB010045929.1, from coordinate 41,576 downwards.
TCAGAGTGCATACCGCTTCTTGTGTGCACCCAGGTTTGAACCTTTACTGCCTTTGGAAGTTAAGCTGAGTGGATGGGGGAATAAATAGGATCCCCTAAACACCTGATGCAATGTTGAACTTCTTCAAGCATATAACAGCATTCTTTTTAACTGCTTGGGTTTTTTTAAAACTGAGGCTAAAATCATTATTGGGTTTCATCTTGGTCAAATTTAGCAGCTATGCAGGTAGAGTAAAACTAATGGCTCTGTGTCAGTCCTGGATGATAAAACACCTGCTTGATTAATTCCTGTTTAACTTCATTAAGAAATTCAGGCCACTTTAATCTGACAGAGCTCTGAATCTTTGCAATGAGGTTTTCTTACTATTAAAAACAGAAAAGTTAATGAACATACTTAATTAAAGTTGCTTAACTGTGTGTGGACTAGAGAGAATTTATAAAAATCACCAAGTTAAAGAACATAAATTTGATTCCTTCCAAGAAGGGTATATACTGAAATCTGAATTATGTTTGTTTTGTGTTCAGAAGAAGGAGACAGGAACAGGAGAAAGGAAGAATCTGAATATAGCTCCAGACCATGGCGGCATGCTGGAAAAGAATCCTGATCATTTTTGTAGCAGCTCTAGTACTTGTTGTGGTAAATGCGTTCGAGGAAGAGGATGTACCTGAAGAATGGATCCTTCTCCATGTTGTTCAAGGTCAGATTGGAGCAGGCAACTACAGCTATTTGAGACTAAATCACGAGGGAAAGATCGTACTTCAGATGCGGAGTTTAAAAGGTGATGCAGATTTGTATGTATCTGACATGACACTTCACCCCAGCTTTGACGAGTACGAGTTACAGTCTGTAACCTGCGGCCAGGATGTTGTCCACGTACCGGCGCACTTCCGCCGCCCAGTGGGAATAGGGATTTATGGCCACCCCTCTCACTTGGAGAGCGAGTTTGAAATGAAAGTGTACTATGATCGGACAGTTGTACAGTACCCATTTGGTGTGGCATCTTACAACCCTGAGGAGATGGAGGNNNGCTTTTTGGTTTTCAGGTGCTCCTACCCTTGGTTTGGCCACTGTTGGATTACAGTGGGCTTGGCTTTTATTTTTTCATTGAAATTAATACTTGAAATTCTTTTTTAAATCGACGCACACTGGGCTAAGTCACGTTTCAGCCTGTGAAATTGAACATGAATGACTTGCTGTGATATTTAATACACTTTGTTATGGTTCCTGAAGAGGTATTCAGGTTACTTTTCCTAAACCATAAAGGAAGTGGGGGAAAAAGCCATATTTAATTTTATATTGTATATCCTCCCCTATACATAAAATGAGCAGTGAGCACAGTTTTTGCAGTGTTCTTCAGAGATCAGGGCTTAAAAATGAATGTACAGCTGGGATCTCATTAAATTAACTTTAAACAGGTGCTTAGGAAAATCAACTCTGATTCAGTATTTTCTATTGTTTTTTATAAAGAAAAGTGAAATCAAGTGCTGCACTTCAGGGCCACTCTCAATCTAGAGCATGGTTAAAAATAAAATCTACTTCTTTTCTGAGCAAGGATCTCCAGTGAAACTAATTAGCAATGGGGCTTGAGTGTATTGAAGCTGAGAAGCTGAGGGCGAAGGAAGGAAAAACCTCTCAATTGTCTAGGGGAGACAGATGATCTATATTTTGCCTGCTTGTGCTCTACATCATGCCAAGCAGAGATCTGTCCAGTCACTCATCACTTCTGCAAAGCCACCACCCAGATTGAGTGCGTGTCACTTCTCTGCTGTCACTGTGAGCTGTCAGCTGTTGTTACTTGTCAGTAGGGTGGTTTTGTTCCTTGTCAAAAGCAATGCACTATGAAGTATCTTGAACTTGGAAGGTGTTTTCTTATACCTCCCCTGATAGCTTGTTGTGATTGATTGTTTGGTTTTCTTTTTTTAGTAGAACAGCTTTATGAGTAAGTCATGAGCTTGCAAAGAAAACTTCTGCCGAGTGTACAGTCGGGTGTAAGAAGGTCAGGCTGTGCCCACTCTTTGTTGAAAACCTGTTTTGCCAGGAATAGTTTTTGCCTTGGTTGAGTCTTTCAGAATAACCAGTTGCTATGCAAATAGTGGGTATTTCAGTTGCTCTGTAATTTTCTTTTCACAGAGCTTACCGATGAGTGCACTGAGATAAACAAGTACGTTACTATAACTTTATGCAAATAGTGCATGTACAATTTAAATTTCATTACCAAAAGCCTTCTCTTTTTGAGTGGGAATTTGGTTTGTCTGTCTCTATCCAGACATCCAACAGGATAGGATTAGTGATTTGTATCACAAAAAAAAAGTCATTATGTAGATAAAATTAAGTTTATTTGGTAAAAAGGAAAAAAAAAAACCAAAAAGAAGTGGTATTGTTCCTCTTAGAGTGGTTGGTTAAATAGCACCAAAGTATCACTTCAGTTTGTGCAGTTTTGGACAGCAAGTTTTTGGGAGTTTTAGCCCTCCTTGCTGGTTTTCCCCCTTCTGCCTCCTCTTCTTGGTACAGGAGAGTCTTTCTGACAACAATCACAAATCCAGCGACCTAAGAAAAGAAAGTTATCAATTATTGGGAAACTTTGTTACTCATCCACCTAGTTATGCACCTTTCACCACTCTTAATCGGTGCTCATCCGTTTGCAGTACTTCCTTCAATGTAAATGCCAGTGCTTTGCTTTGAAACATAAACACCTTTGGAGAAGGTGCCCAAAGCAGTGTGTGCAGTGTTCCCTCCCTTGTGGATTCCTGATGTGTAACAACTGGCTACACTGATCTGTGGACCTCGGGAAGCACCAGCACTGCTAGGGAGGTGGATCATTAGGAAAGAAGCTGACGAACAGTGCTTGGAGTTTGCAAGTTCTGTTTTGATGTGAATGACCATGGCCCAAGGTGAATGAACAGCAGCTGGGGAACATTGCTCTACTGCTGCAGGTACGGGGTCCTGTTCCTCAAACCAGTGCCTGTTATTTGAGTGCCGTCAGGCAGCACAGACAACTGCTGGCAGGGCTTCATCACTAGACCTTGTACTGAAAATTACTGATCCTCAAAAAAGGGTTGAGCAAAGAGCAGAAGCATTTAACTGTTTGTATTACAGCAGCTGGAATCATAAGGGCTGCTTTGGTAATTTCATTGTTTAGCAGGCATATAATCTGTTTTGTTTAGATTCTGTCCTTAGGTCAGCCTGAAGTGGGCCACAGAACCTGTACTAAGGTGACAGCTACTGCCAGTGCTTCCCAAAATGGGAATGTACCACATATTTGGAGCACTGTACTTACAGGGGATTCTGTTGCTGCACAACTCACAGCCACTGTGCACTTATTCATGAATTTACTTACCATGGATTTAGTATTACACAAAAAGCAACAGTACCACCAGTTATTTTCTTTACACTGCCTTGAGCTGGCCAGCTGGTAACAAATGACCAAGTAATTTAAAGGTACAGGCTGCCTGACATCTAGGTACTGCATTCCAGCTTTGATGTTTAAGAAAAAAAGGAAGGAATGGGTTTAAAAAGGTGTTTACAAATACTAAATTGAGCGTACTTTTTAATTTAGAAACTGATGTGATAGCACAAACACTTTGTTAATGTGAAAGCTATACTCCAGCAATATGCAGCAATACAGCCTCTTTACAGGTTTCTTTTATGAAAAGAGATCATTATTCTCAGTATTCTGTGGATTTGGGGGAAAAAAAACGTAGTTCTGAGTGAGTCTGTTTGGATTCTGTTGTAAAAGCCAATTCTATTTCCTATACAGGAATGGCCAGGTTAAACTGTGCACAACCAAATATACCGAAATAAAGCTAATTTAAAAAAAATTGTCCCCTATGGTGTGCTTTCCTATAGCCATTTCTCACTCCTACCCTTCATGCTTGTTTTAAACTATTCTTTCAAAAGCAAAGTGTATATTAACTCTGACAGAGAAAGCCCAGAACTCCAAGAAGGTGGGAACAATTAATTCTTATTACCTGAAGGGATGGCATCAAGTCCCACACAGAAAGTGTGGTAACCACGGTCACATACATCACAGAACATCATTTCTTCTTCATGGTGAGGCTGCCCGCATATAATGCATGTTTTACACTCCATACATTGCCAAGGGTAAGTCTTAATCATAGCAACAAGCTCCGGGGTCATATCAAGGCAAGAAGGGTGGCCTAGATTAAAACCAGTATTATTACTTCTATGTCTGAAATGAAATGTAAAATTAGTTAGAATGTTTGCTTTTACAGAAGCTGAATCTTGGCTCACCTCCTGGTGAGATTCCGTAGCACACCAAATGCGCTGGTGCACGTAATGTTAACTACAGATGGAGTCTTAACAAAGGACAGAAAAGGCACCTGAGCCATTGGCACACAAGCCTAGTACACTAAGTATTTCCACAAACAGATCTGACAAACAGACTCCCTTAGGAATCCGCTTAGTGTATGCAGATACTTACCACTGTTGTCACACTGGGAGCAATGTATAAGAGCTTCAGCTTTTCCTTTCTTGTTGGACTCCTTACCCTTCAGACAAATTCCACATATAGCATTTGGAATGACCTTTGGCTGGAAGGGTAGAAGAGGGCTATAAATTCATTCCACAAGAATTGACAGATTTAACAGGAAATGTCATAGAACTCCTTAACTCTTAAAATTAATTGTTAAGATGTGTGAACCTTAAAACAGGACAATCATTGACAAGCAGCAGCACTGAAAAAACCTGTAGGTTAACTACATAAGAGTTTGCATTTGGCACATGTGGCAAGTTATATGTAGATCAGATTGGAGCAAAAGCATGTACCTGCTTCTTCCTATGAATTCATCAGCTAACATTCTCCTCAGTGTAAATTAGCTGTGACAGCAGATGAAATTGTAATTTTTTTCCAATATAGGATACTCCTGCAGATTTCCCATTTATGGAGGAAATAAAATTTTCCATTTGCAATACATCTGTCCCTGAATATAGAAAATTAATTACAAAATCAGTAAACTTTATTTTTCTATCTTTAATTTCAAAATACCTGGTTAGCTCTGCTGCACACAGCTGGCTGCTTTACCAGTCTATCTTGCATCCAGCCATAACTGTGGTAAGAAACACAGCCTTGCATTTAACTCCAGTTTTACATTCATCATCTGTCTAAATTATCACCTGGAGTGTATTTGGGTTCCTGAGATCCATTTAGAAGGCAAGAGAGAAACAGCAGGCTGCTACAGTGAGTAACGGCTGTGTACGTATTCTGTGTGCCAACCCAAGAAATACACCGATGGGAGTTTAAAACCCCAATGAGGACAAGGGAGGAGTAAGGCACTGCAAGTTTCTGAAACGTTTCAGTAGTTCTGTTGTTCAGCTCTGCCCACTGCATAATAAAATCAGTGAGAAATGTGGTTTAAAATTAACACTCTACTCACTGGTGTTAAACAGACTAGGTGCCAGAGTTCTAAAACCCAATGCTGCTGCAAAGATGTAGCTAACAGAGGAGTTCAAGGCACAATCTGTTCTCAAAGGAGCTAAAGGCTTGTTGGTAACCAAGAAGAGTTCCAGTCAAATACTAACCATGTGTGGGGAGATGAATGAGATTTAATTTTAAAATAAATTTTAGAAGCAAAACCTATGTGCGCATATATATATCTATATATATATTTATATATAGATACATATATAAAATCAGTGAGATCTTCTGCAATATAACTTATCTGTAAGTGTGCCTATATCCCCAGGCAGTTTTTCTAGCACCTAGCAAGATAATTAGTATCTTGACTCATTTTTAGAGCAGTCAGGATGCATTGCTTTGAGTTCTCTGAAGTTTTCATTCTGGTTTTGAAGTTAAAACATGACTACAGTATGCTTCAAATTGTCTGAAGCAGTTTATTTACGAAACCAGAACACCACACCAGATGTTTATAGGTGAGTTCCCTCAAAAGATGACAGAGGCATTCATGCAGACTTTTTTTGCTTATTTATTTTAAAAAAGCAGAGTCAACCTGTTTTATACATAAATATAATGAAACAATAAGAAAAATCTAACATTCACAAACGTCTCTACAAAATAATAAATATAATGAAAGCAATACCACACAAACTCCTTTACGGTTTACTATGTGTCCTACATGTATACCTTTATACCCTGCTCCTCCCAACAAAAGTGGCACATGCTTAAACCTCGTCAGTGTTGCAGCATTTACCCTTCCATTGATTAGGCTACATTCTAATTTTATTGTGTTTTTATCTATTTCTAAGTAAACCAAGCCTTTCTAGAATAGCAAGTGCACTTTTCTAATCAAACTTCTAGTTTGTTATGGATTTATATCTGACTGCCTTTAATACACAGCAGCGTGCTCCTTGGTAATCCAGGAAAGCTAAAGTGAGTTGCTTTTCGGTCACTGTTAACCTGCGTTAGCGTATGTGGAGTTAACACTCTGATACACAGAACTCCCAAGTTAGACACTAATATAGATGCATTTACCAACAGTGCTTCCATCTAGTCTTACTTCACTAAATTGTGTTCATTAGAAATCGTGCATGTTGGGGGGGGGTGAGAATCACAGCCTATTAATAATAAAGTTCCAACAGAATGGAAGTATTTTTACAAAAATGAAAAAATTTAAAAGAATGCTAGACTATTCACATTTCAAACCAGTTCAAGTTCTACCACCATAAATGGCTTTTAGAAACACTATGAACAAAGTCTTTAAAATCCAAATGGGAAGTTACAATATCCCATCTGATTAAACTTTGCTTTCTACATCCTCATCTCATTGGGATGAGGAATGGAGAGGGAATGAATGCAGGGTCGAAGTGACCACTGCCTGCTCTGTAAGTTTTTGCTTCCATGCTGCTGTGCTGCAGCTCTCAAAGTAAGCATTCCAACTACACCACTTTTAGAAGGTCCTATTCAGAATGCAAAGCGTTCCATTTTCATATACAGTGACCTGAAACAGAAGTGTTGTAAAATATAGTTTCTCAATACATTTCAGTTTTATGTGCAAAAAATCTCCTGTACTTTCAACAGTACCCTGTGTGTGCAATTGTAGTAGCGAGTACTGCAGCAACAAAGACTCACTACCTGTAACATGATAAAATGTAAAACATGCTAGCCGTTCTTTGTTAAAGAACTGATAATAAAAATGCCTCCGTATAAAATACATTATTCTTTTACTCAAAAATAACTCAGTGGAAATGTGTGAATCCTATAATACTCATAATGTGGCTATAACTATACATTTACATGTTGATGCCATAGCAATTATCCTTCAATTTTAACTACATGTAATGAAAAATTACTGTCCTACAAAAATAGTCAAATATTAGAGAACAATACAGAAGTATTACAAAGATTTAGAGTTCATAGGGACGACATTTTAAATGAGTTAAGCCTTCAGCTCAAAGTGCCTTAACATTTAGGCACATCTGGTGTATCAGCATCTGGTGTTTCTATGACTAACAAACAAGAATCTGTCTTACCAGTTAAAACGGCTCATGTAAGTGGGATTACTGAAAGCATTCAAATGTTCCCACAAACAAGAAAGCCAATCCTCTCACCCTCCCGACACAACATCACCACCTCTGACTTACCAACAGTCTGATGGCTGCTGCAGGCTGGGCATGCCACAGCACAAGATGTGTCACTGTACATTTACAGTAACCCCTTGTTACTGTAACACTAACACAGCCACTGATTTTAAACCAATGAGCAACTGCTACCAGATCCCATTTTCAAAACGCAATGCTGTATGCTACCATTGCTCTTCTACAATTAGAAGTTCAGAAGCTTACAGGAAGTTCTGTTCCACCAGTTCTCTCTCTATGCCTTCCTAATGTCAATTAAATACACTGGACTAATCAAGCACTCTGGTATCTCACAGCTAAGTGAAACCTCTGTAATAAACCAGTGGCACACAATCTCTAATGTCAAGTTAAACAAAGCTAAAAAATAATTTCAAGCTCCATCTTTGGATTTCATGTTCACGGGAATACTGGTATGCACTCTGTGTCTACAATTTGCAAAGTCACATATAAAAAAATATACATACGGTACCACAGTCTAAATCTCCATTTTCGCATATTTCTGAGTAAGTTCCAGGAAAGAGAAAACACAGCTGGTGCTTTCTCTTGTACAGATATCCTATGTGGAGAAAATTTATCAGAGCTGTCCAATTCTTGCTGGAAATTAGCTTCTTAACATAAGTGATAGTTTACTTACTATCAACTTGGTAAATACAGGTAGTAAATATTTACAAACATCAAATGCAAGCCATCAACACCTTGCTTTTGCTAAGACAGTTTCTCCATATGTATGATCCTGTCCCTGACAAAGGTGTTCCTTTTCCCATAACCTCTCTTAACAAGGACTCCTGATTGCTAAGTACTAAACCCTATCTTAATGTAGTGTTTTACTTCTTTACAAGTTTATTCCTGCTCCCACGTAAGTCAACAGAAAATTCTTATTCCTTTCAGCGGAACCAAACTAGGCACTAATGTGCTTTGAAAGTGTTACATTATATTCATTCATTACATATATTCAGGTCCTCCCTTAATATGCAGAAAAACAACACATAAATAATGCATGTCAATTCCCATTTCCTCTGAAAATTATTATTTTATCTTAATTTTTGAAATTATTATACAGCAATACTGAAGATTTGGGCCCTAGGTTTGGCAACCACCTCTTGACAGCTGAAATGTCTTAACATCCTCACCAAATCTTTAGCTTGGATGTAAAGCACATTGCCCACAAACGTTTCTACATAGTGTGAACTACATAAAAAGCTATTTTCCATATACTGTTAAAGTGGTTATGTAGTGTTGCCTATACAACCGTAGTAAGCTTCTTGCCTTCCATGCTATACGTAGCAACATCTCAGGATGAAAGGCTGTATTTAAAATGAACATCTTAACAATATGTTCAGCCACACAGCTGCACTTTACAGCACTTGTCTCTTGGTATGCTGCCATACTAAACAGTAGAAAAAAATATAAGGGATACTGAATGCTAGTTTTGAACTGGCAAGTAATTTTGACTGTTACGTTAAGGCAGACAGAAAGATGCAGAGTTCCAGTGATAAAACCGCAATGGAGTTTTCTGGTGTTACTGCCTGGGAATCCGAGAAGTTCACAGAAACAGAGGCCACTGTATAGCTAGAGTAAAGGAAAGCCCCACATGAAATACAAGCAAAAAGGAAGTAAGGAAGCAAACAGGTGGAGCACACAAGAGAGCAGCTAGTGAAGTATAGCAAGCAGAAGTTCCATATTATTTTAAAAACGTGTACTTCAGGGAGAGGCTGGTCAGTAAAGAAGTTCCATCAGGGGCTTTTTTCTTCTACCTTGTACCCAGGAACTGATTTGGATAATACAGAACGTTTGGAACCATCTTTTCTTGGAGTAGCACTTTTGTCTCTTGTTTTTTGTCTTCCCTGAAAAGAATCCTCCTGGTTCTCTGTGGCGCAATCACCTTCAGATACATTGCCAGACGAATTGTCCTATAATAAAAATACCATAGCTATTTTTTTTATTTTTTGGATAGACAGACAAGTCTTTCCTATGCCCCTTAGAGCCAACTAAGGTAAGAGAAGGATACATCTTTCCTTCTGCAAAAGCACGGGGTACATTACAATCTAGAACACCTTTGCTTATAACCTTCATTATCTATTTTTTCTTATGCTGAGAGACTTGCATCAGCAGTACCAGTCATGTATTCCAGTTGGTCTTGATACCAGAGCGGGAGCACATCAGTATAGTTCTTTGAACCATTTTCCTTTAAAAGTCAGCAAGAAAACAACTATATGTGAGACACCATTTTCAATGTAAAGGGCCAGCAAAAAGTTAAAAGCGCCCTTGCCATGTATTTAAATGTACTACAAAATAGCACTGCTTTGAATTAAACATGTGAAGGTTTTTTCTGCCACCCTCATTTACTATTTTCACCAGGAGCAATCTAAATATTTAATTTGGATTGCAGCAGAAGAATGCCATCAAAGGCAAAACACAATTCAATATTTAATTCAGAACCAAACAATAGAATTTATGAACATATGCTGCAGTTAAAGCTTTTTTGTTGTTGTTTTGAGGAATGAGGAGGCAAGAAAGAGGGGCTTGAAAGAGGTTCAAAGAAGGTAAAAGATCAATGTAAGCATAATTAATAGCAGCAGCACAAGATTTTTCTCAGAAAAGCGTTAACAAAGGCCTCCAAGAAGCTCCAGAAGAAAGCAATATAATTAATAACATTGATTACAATGAAAACCAAGAGGCCAAATAACAATGGTGCCCTACAGTAAAAGGCACTCTGTACAAATATAACAGTAGTCAGCCTACGTCCCAGAGCTTTAAATCAAAACAGACAAATGAGACACAGGGCAAAGGGAGGAGTATAATACAAAAGCAAGCAAACTATGTGGCAGGAAGAAATAGTATGTTTCATCACTATTTTAGGGGGTTACTTATGACAGGCCCATTAAACACTATATAACAGGCAAACTGCCACCTGACTCCAACAATGGGGAGGGTGAAAGAGGAAAAAGCATAAAGCATATTGTAGGACTCACCAGGGAGATCTGACAAATGGTAGGTAGCCCAAAACTGAGGCCTGACAGCTGCCCACTTCTGTGTTCAACAGGTATTTTTCTCAAACAGTATGCCCCAATAACTAGCAAAGAATCCCTGCTCCCATAGTCAAACCACACTTCACAGGAATCTCATTTCAAATTTTCCCTATGCCTTTCCAACACAAGCACATTTTCCCTTCTGCATTCTGTAATCAAAAACTCTGAACTTATTTGAAAAATGAGAACACAGTCTGTGTGGTCCAGTTACTTTTCTTTACCACTAAGGGGAATGGAAGTTAAAGGAAAAGGGAACTGGGAAGAAATGGTTAAAGACCAACTGTGAAAAAGCTGGAATGTAATGAAATACAAATTTTGAGTTGACATTTAGCTTGCTAAGTTTATATGATTCTTTCTCCAAAAAATGCAAGCAGAAAGGGTGTATTAACACTGATTTCTTCTTTGTTAGCCTACAAGCTGACCCTTTCTTTTCTTCTTCAGTTACGAGCATATTATGAATATTCAAACAAAATAAATGTTTATATGGCAAAATTTAGCACAAAATATACCCACCATCTAAAAGGTTTGTGAACTGGACCAGGAACTGTTCAATGCACCAGTGATTTTATGTTCTATTTCTCTTAAAACTAGGGTTAACTTTCTGGAAAATGGTTTTCACCAATATACTAACTGTACCAACAGACCAATGGTTCAGTTGTACTCAGACAGCTCATCTGAAGCTCAGCTGCTCTTAAGCATTTAAAACACTGCCAAGGTATGTATGTGAAAGTTTCCCTTAACTTCCAGCAACAGTTAATTTGGCATTTGCATACACAGAGAGAATACAAGCATCTTTTTAAAGATGTGTTGTAAAGCAAAAAAACTAGTGCTTTTCACCTTGTTTTTGAATTGGAATAAAGTATCTGTATTGAATACTTCCTGCTTCTACTTTCCAAGAAGAAAAATTTATCAGGCTATCAACACCTTGGCTTTAGTGACAGATTCTGTGGGACTTGAATAGCAAAATATACTGTGGCCTGAACTACAAGGCTCATTCCCCTCAGAAATGCCAGCAACTTCCCGTTGAGGAAAAAGGCATAGCAGAGCTGGAGTTGGGAAGGCTCTTCAAGATTTCTTTAAAAAGAAGGGAGAAAGGGCTTGAAATTTCAAGTATCTGCTCAATTTACTTTAAAATGGATCAAACCAGAAAGCTGGAGAGCAATGTTATAAAAATAAAAAGAAGTACTAAACCAGGGAGTACACTTTTAGTTTACGATTCTCCTTCATTTTGCAAATGTTAAAGATTCTACTGAGAAACTACTGAACCTAACAAAAATGAAGGGAAAGGATTTTTCTGTTGAAGAATACTTTCAATTTGTCTCACCGAATTGCCTTTGGTTTTCCGTTTCTCATCCCCTCGTCCTTCTTCTGCATCATCTGAATCTCCATCACTGTCTAACGCAGGCAGCTCTGGATCCAAAGGAGGTTCGTAAAGAGCTGTGTTTAATGGCAAGTAACGAAGTTCATCTGGAGAGTATCTAAAGTTAATAGATAAATAAATTTAATTCATGTGTACTTTGCACATCAATGTTACATCACACAGCATACAAGGACTTCAATGAAAAAGAGCAAGAAAAGATCCCTTTTTTAAAGGGAAGCATGTAAAAACGTGCAATTCTGAAAACAAAGGAAACATTAATTTCTCCTTCCAAATGTAGTACCATATAGTACTTGTCTTCTTTGTAGAGCAGATACTTGTGGAATGCAGGAAGAGTATCTCTGCAATATTCCAAACCTACATAATCATAAAAGGCCACAGAAGACCTAAAAATTTTTAACCAATCCATATTTCTATGTCCAACGATACACTTTATTTACAGTGTCCATACAGCATATGCACAACAGTTCTAGCACACAGCACATGAACAGCTAGGGTCCAAAGCAAAGTACGTAAAGAATACAGCTATACATCCGAGTTCCTTGATTACTGAAGTAGAATAAAAAGTGCATATAAAAACACAATTTCAGAAGACTGAAGACCTAATTGCATTGCTTATAACCAGATACAGCTTAACAGGTGTAATATACTTCTTTTTTTAACCTTAAATACTAAGAAAATATTGAAAGTCCTCTTACTATTGAGGACAGACATTGTAAGGAATAGGATATTATTTTAATGCCTATTTTGAAAAGTTGTGTCCTTCATTATCAAGGATAAGCAGTTCCACTTGCAGCTTGTAAGTGCGAAGTAAGTAAGATATTTAACATTTCATTCAAAATTAAACTCAAAATCTTTAATTCAATTAATTTAATAAAATGTAAGTCCTTCAAGAATGTCCTGTACCACGCAAATCTGGGGTGGTCTGTATGCACACACACTGGAATAAGCAAGGCATTTACAGATAAAGAGTTTCTCTCAAGAAAACCGTGCAGGTACAGGATGAGTACTGTCTCTGTTGTATGGATGGTAAGACTTACGCAACAATTTTCAAATCAGTGTGTATTTCTCAAATGGGATCATACCACTGGAAAAGTCTTAAATTTGTGTAGACAGTCAGGTACACATTTTTCACTAAATACAAAGATCCAACTAGTGATACCTTTCTCACTCACTTACAAATCCAACATTAAACTTTGCCCACAAGAACAATCAGGGTTTTAATTAAGAACTTTCTAAAGAATGACAGCAAGACTGTCACACAGAAAACACGATCACAAGCCAGCATTACAAAATTCTGATATAGTAACATTAATCTTAGCACTCATGCAGATGATCAGTAAACACATGAGGGTGGCAAGAATGAAATCAGTGTCTCCTTTTACCACAGTAAAATCTGAGTAGGCCACACCTCAGGCACTGCAGCACATCAGCGGGGACATCCCCCTTGCAACTAGCACTGTTTTGTTGACAGTTCTTGTCACACTATGCATCTCTTAGACTAGCAAGTGTCTCAAACATAAAAATTCAAAACCTTACAGGAAATACATTGAAATGTTTTCCATTTGCTAGATGCAGAGAAAACAGACCAGTGCAACAGAATCAGCAGTTAGGATGCTTTTAAAATACCTTTTGTAGTACTCCTGGAACTGGCCGGGTATGAGAGCCACTGGATAAGGACTAACCTTTGTTCTCTCTGTAGGTAAAATTTTGTATTTTCCTTGAGGCACCTGGATAATCTGTATTGTTTAAGGCAAAACAAAGACATTTTTGTTTCACACACAAACTTTTGAGCCTTCCTCACCCTCTTCCCCCCAAACATTTTTTAACTAGTCAGTTTTATTGAATTGGAACAGCTACTCGAGCTCTCCCATGGGAAATTAATTCATTAAAATGGTAAGAGATCCCACTCACAAAACAGTATTATAGATTAAATTCAACCACTGAGTATCTAGTGAACTGAACAATTATTAGTTAAGACTACTTCTAATAATATATTACGTAAAATAATTTGAAAATTAAAATCTAACAATTGAAACTGTAAACATTACTTTTGTGACTGGCATCTTTAGCATGAATTAACATTGTTTGTCCATACTGGCAGCAGGCAGCAAGTACACATCCATCTAATTCTGAACCCAGATCGTAGCACTAAAAAAATAGCACTAATAATAAAAATATATGGAAAGGAAAAGCCTACACAGATGTCTTCTTTCCCTCAGAAAGAAATAAAACTAATTATCCCCTATCTTGTCTCTAACATGGGTCAGTACCAAAAAACCATAATAGACTGCCACGTAATAATTTGCACTGAGAAGACTTTTAATGCCTTCACATGAGCAGGACAGTCCTGATTCAAAATGGCAGCTAATTTTTTTTTAAATCAGGCACTGAAACATTACATCTATCTAATACAAAGATTATATAGCACCTAACAAAAACAAAGGCATAACATTGACAGACTCTTAGGGCATAAATAGTTTACTTTTTTTCCTAGGTACTGTTTAGGCAAAATTTTGAAGATATTCCAAAACAGAATTAGCCATTCATACGAATAGATAAAATAGTAACAGAAGCTTCTTAGTTACCTAAGCCTCCCTCTTAGTTTTGTACTACCAGCAGATGACAACAAAGTTACACTGAAACTTTTAAAACTTCCCAAGACAAATATTTTCAGGTTAAAAGATAAAAACTTCATATTAAATGTACTTGAAATTATTGCTTTTAGCAGTATTACCCATTTAACAGCAAAGCTGTTTAAGTCCCTACATGACTGGAAATAAGACTAATCAAAAGCCTTGACAATAATAGTTAAAAATGGTATGAAAACCAACTTAACCTTAAAAAAGCAAGGAGATACCTATTGAGATTGATAAGAAATTTAAATCTGCCTACATGTGTCTGTAAATCAAAATAGGCTCTGCGTTCTTCCATCCGCTCCCGGTTTAAATTGCTGTTGAATTCTGCAGCTTTCTTGGCAGCCTTTTTAATGTATTCTGGAACTTTGCTGGCTTCTACTTTCTGTGTGTTCTGCTGCTGCATTTGCTGGAATAAAAACAATTTTATCAAATCACATATATTTCACTATCAGCCTGAGAACAGCCTTTTTTTATGCTGCACGTTACAGATCTAGTTCACTTATATGCTAGCTACTTACAGAGTACTCTTTATAATGATCTGTTATTCGCTGACGCTCTTTCTCTTGCAGTATAACAGAATACTCAGCATGTTTGGCAGGATATTCTTTAATCATAAGATCAATTACTTCATCACTACGCAAAGCTGTTAGACCTAAAATAGATAAAAGCAATAATGATGCTATCTGGCAAAACTATCTGTAGGTTATTTATATCCCACAATGATCAGCTTAACTTTTTGAGCAGCTAGGAAGAACAACCTGCTGTGAACAGTGCCTCTCTTTCTCTAAAGTAGGAGTGGACTTGTGCCATTTAGCTCTCAAGGCTGATAAGGGGTTTGCTTCTACCCAATGAGTCAAGACTCATTTCTTCCTTACAGCTACAGACCCCTGAACATTGACTCAGCCAGCTACTGAACCTTAGGCAGAACCTTAGTTCTAAGCGGGACTTGGTAAAATGGAATGTAGCTTTCATTTCCAATATTGGTGAAGTGTTAAGTTTCATTAACTTGCAGAACCTTAACTGAAATTAAGAGGTTTAGATAACCTCTACATACAAATCAAGGAAGAATTAGTGTGAGGGCAATTCAGAGCAGCAAACCACACACAGACTTTTGACTCCAAAGTAAATCATTTGAAGTTCAGAAGGCAAAATGCCCCAGTTTGCAGCTACAATGCAGAACTCCTTTAAAGGTTCCAACACAACTATTCTCTAATCATTAACTATAGAATGGAGGATGACTTATGTTACTACCACCAATTATAAATATAACCTTAAAAAAATAGGGATAGTTAACTCAGCATGCATCTCTACTGAATATATGAGGCAGGATATAGCATTTTACTTCTATTGATAAAGATCAAACACTATTCTTTCCCAAATGTTTAAGAAAAAAAAAAAATAATCAAGAGGGCTGGCAGGTGAGACATAAAGGTGGTATTCCAAAGACTGTTAGTATATAAAATGACACTGCATTTACAGACCCATGATTTACAGAAAATAGATGCAATAGGCATCATTCAATCTCTAACATGCTCCAATGCATATGTATTAGCAGAGGAAGAAAAAAATACTTCAAGCTCTTTCAATATAAGCCAAATCAATGGGATCATTCAATTTCAAGTACGTTAAAGTGCTTTAATACACATCCTTCTAACTTCAAACATATAAATTGAACCATGTAAGATACGCTAATATTTGCTGGGCTCCAACTAACTCAGCAAAACAAGACTGATGCACTTTTCAATTTGAAAAATTATGGTGTTCTCTTTTCTAGAAAGAGAGTAAGGTTCTAAAAGTTAATTTCCAACACAGAAGGGATTTTGCTAAGTAATTAAAATAGATCCAAAACTTATTTCTTATAATAAATTTGGAACCCTGATACCCTGTGGCCAATTCATGCAGATTAATAATTCAGTTTTCATTTCAAAATTTGTTTTCAGTTAAGAGTGATGCCATTCTTTACCAAACTGAATCACGTTTTCAGTGTGTCATATTTTTAATGCACTAAGAAGGAATCTAACAATTTGTTTTCTTACCTAGTGTGCACTGAGTCTCTGTGATAACATTTAGTTCTCTGAGGTAGAGTTTCTCCTTGTGAGATAGATCTCGTCTTTCTAAATCTCCAAAGAAAACAAAAGAGAACAGTAAAAATGCATGCAGTTACTCAAACTCACCCATAAGCAGAGTCAAAGTATTTTGACAATTTTATTTCCAGGCCGTGAAAGTCTGTATTATACTACTATTTCTACAAACATGTTAATCATACAAGTTAATTTTAAATTAAGCATGTACTGTAGGTACATGGTCAATTTTTCTGAGTACCCTGCCCATTGTTATGATTTCAAGAAATACCAAAGAAACCTGATACATGAACTCAGACATGAAAAACACTATCAAGTACTGAAGGTATTTTTTTTTCTATTAATATGCCTCTTAGAAATAAGCTCCATGACAGAAGAACCATATTTGACAATTCTGAATAATGAACGCTCAAATCCTAGAATGTCTCCATCTAATTGTTGCCACAATTCAGAAAACAGAATATAGAGATATAGCTATATAGTAAGAAATTACCAACAGAATACTTAAAAATAAAACTGAGGTCAGTTTTCAAAAGACCCTTGCTGATTTAACCCCCAAATCAGACTTGTTTACAGATTTTCAGTAGCAATACCAGGAAGTCTTAAATTATTTGGAAAACCATGGGATACATTTTCAATGTAACAAATTACAAAATAAAAATACAAATATAAATAATTCAGGGTCTTCTGAATCAGTTGGCTCATGCTATATAGTCAAAGAGACACAGATTACATCCAAAATATACAAAGAGTTTTTAGAAGAGAAATTTCGAAAATAAATACCTGGGTATTTTCTTTTAAAGGAAGTCACACCCAAATATTCACTGACTTGCTCCTGAAGCATATAGTATTCTCCTGTTTCATCCGGTGGCCACTTGTACTCTATCAAGTTTTCAGCAGGAAAATAGCTGTATCTAAGAACAATGTTAGAACAAATCAAAGAATCCTTAAGAGGGCCACTTGTATTTCTAGAAATTCAGTAATTTCTATTTATATGTAACTTCTACTTATATGAAGTCAGACAAGCACTTTAGAACACTGCATCCTGTTCATCCATTTCAAAGTCACTTTGTTACACCCCACTTTGCATATATTTCTTCAAACCAGCATTCATCAATATGCTGAGAGACAGAACATGAAGAAAGGGACATCCGTGAGAGCGGACAGGACACCAGGAAAAGCAGCTACTCAAGTGTCAAAATGAAGTTTAAAAATTATGCAATGTTTTAAAACATGTAAGCTGTGCCTCTGATTGTAAATTAGATGCAGCACATTTTGCGCTGTTTTACAATGAAATTTCTTAAAGTTTGCTGGGAGAAAAAGACAGCTGGCTACTCACAGTACACTGCCTCAATTCAGAAAGATGTATGAAGAACAAAGACAAGCTAAGTAGGAAGAACTAATACTTATGCATATCAAACAATACAGTAAGACTAGCAATAAAAAAATAGGCATTCTTAAAAAAAAAAAAAAAGTATTACCCAAGGTCTTGGCTAGAAGTTTCACAGCTCCGAGAACTGTCCCCTGAGCCCATGCGTCGTCTTTTGGATGGCTGGCTGCCATCATTGGAATTTTCTTCTGTGTCATCCTAAAATGAAAATAAAGATGAACATTAAAAGAATTCAGAGCAATCAGCAGATAATGTAAAACATCAGAAAATTTTGTGAGGCAATCCAGATTTTAAATACACCTGAACTACCGAGCTATTGAGTAACGCTCTTCACTAACAACTCATAGGACAGTTTAAGTAGCAAATTATTCTTCACTACCTTAGCTAATGTCTTCATTCTAGTATATTTTACATATTACTTGAAATATAATTTAAAAAGATTACAGCAAATGAGAATATATTACTTTTAATAAAGAACATTTCAAAGTACTATAACCAAGACAGGTCCCAGGCTTTTGTTTCCTGTATTTTTAGTTTATTTAATGTTTTTCACATTTTTTCTTTCTTTCTTGTGGACTAGCAATAATGCATTTCATAAGTATCTTTCATACAATAACAAAACCTGAAACACAATTTAATGAACCTATACTTAAATAATCAGGTAAGTAGCATCTCCACCAGTATGAGTACTAGTACTATTTCCTACTACTGCTGAGAATACCTTGTATAAACCCAACTAGACAAACCAAGCAGCCATCCCCAATCAAAACAGTATAGCACCAGGGTAACTTGTGACACAGCTATGTCTCATCAGTACTTCATCCCTACTTCCCACACAGAACATGAACGCATGCGTAACTTTTTCAACTGATAGAGAAAAACTAGAGCAGGGCCAAAGCCAAGCTTTGCTATACCAAAACTACCAAGAAACTTCAAAACATCTTTAAAAGATAGATCTCAACTTGACAATTAAGAGGAACTGCCTCACATCAGTTTCTGCTTTTGCTTTGAAATTTTATTAAATCCGGTACTGTTAAAAATGTGCTCATCCACACCACAGGGGAGAGCAATGTCCTCCATTTCCACTTTCGGTTTCTCATTTGCTGAAAACGTCAGCAAATTCTATCACACAGGCTCACAAATTAAAACGCTCCAGGAAATGAGGCAGCCTCTTGCAGAGGACTTTGCAGAAAGAAGTGAAAACATTTGCACTGCGGTCTAAGAAAGACACACGGTACTTCAACCACTGCTACTGTAAACAAGATTAGTAATTAGGGACGACCTGTGACTTCCTTCACATCGAAAGTCAAACATTGCTAAAAAAGGCCTCTTCTTCCCCTGAAAGCGCATGTTTCTGTCAGTCCTTACAAAACAAGGTTACATTAGGCATTCCCGGTACGCCTATCAACTACAAGATCTACGTAACGATGCCTTATTATGCAATGGGAAAGCCTGAATGACCAAGATGTCTTTCAAAAAGTAACTGCCCATCCGCACCCGAGCAGCAAGAGCTTGGTGCCGCAAGCCCATGCGCTGCCTGGGAAGCGCAGGTGCGACTCCGCGGGCCTGCACACGGGAGCCTGCCACTAGACACAAACTTTGCTGGGCGCCGCACCAGGGAAGGCGCCTCAGGACTTTGAGCGCGGCTCCGGGCACCCAGCGGGGCCTTCCCCCTCACCAGCCTCGACCCACAGAGCAAGTTCGGAGGGGAGGCCGCCAACCCGCAGCCCGGATCCCCTGGGAGGCGTGAGGTGAACCCAAGGAGGGGATCACGGAGCTCGCGCGGGGGTAGTGGGGAGCAGCCGAGGCCGCCGGCGGAACCGGCTGTTGCACCGCAGACCCAGGCCTCCGCGCCGAGCCCGCAGACCCGCGGCCGCCGCCCGCTCTCACCTTGAGGGACTGTGCGCCTGGCGTAGCCGGGTCGCTGTCGCAAAGGCGCGGGGACAGGACGGCCGCCATGACCGCCGCGGGACCCGCCGCCGGCTGAGCGAGGAGAAGCGTCGCCGCCCCGCGACCCGGCCT
>JANHGB010045925.1:3109-45503 GCA_026283785.1 Coracopsis vasa | reverse complement strand
CACTGCCAGGGATGGGGCAGCCACAGCTTCTCTGGGCAACCTATGCCAGGGCCTCACTGCCCTCACAGGGAAGAACTTCCTCTAAGATCTCATCTCAATCTCCCTCTGTCAGTTTAAAGCTATTCTCCTTTGTCCTGTCCCTACAGGTCCTTATCAAAAGCCCCTCTTCAGGTATCTTGGCAGCCCCTTCAGGCACTGGGAGCTGCTGCAAGGTCTCCCTGGAGCCTTCTCTTTTCCAGGCTAAACAAGCCCAGCTCTCTCAGCCTGTCTCCAGAGCAGAGCTGCTCCAGCCCTCCCAGCATCTCTGTGTCCTCCTCTGGACTCATTCCAACAGCTCCATGCCCCTCTTGTGTTGTTGCCCCAGAGCTGGACACAGGACTGCAGGGGCATTCTCTCCAGAGCACAGTAGAGTGAGAGAATCCCCTCCCTTGACCTACTGCTCATGCTCTGGGGATACAGCCCAGCACATGTGGGGGGAGCTGGGCTCCAGTGCACACTGAAGCTGGATCATGGGAAGCTTCTCGTCACTCAACACCTCCAAGTCCTTCTCCTCAGAGCTGCTCCATCCAGTCTCTGACCAGCCTGTAGTTGTGCTTAGGATGGCCTTGTCCCAGGTGCAGGACTTGAACTTCATGAAGTGCCACAAGAAAGACAGGAAGAGAGGCATAGGCCCCTCTATCATAATTGTGATGACCACCCTCAGTATGAAAAATTCAGATTAAAATCCCTAAATCTTAACCAGAGCAAAACTTGAAGATTGATAGTATTGCACAGAAGTACCCCAGCCTAGGTCACTGGCTGTTCTCCATGGGGAGAGTGGGACAAAGGCTCTGTATTTTGCCTGGCAATTCGATGCTGGTCTCAGAATGCCAGCTTGCCAAATCTGTGTATTTATCTACCCTGAAACTTCAGTTTTGAGAAACTGTCATTTTTACATGAAGAAGTGGTGTCGAAATGTTCCAGGTGGGCTGATACTTATGTGATTTGCTGTGTTCTAGGCTATGGTAGAGACTGAGTCTTGATTCTGGGTTGTTACATTATTCCTTGATTGGCATAATTAATTACAGACATCTGCAAATCCTGTACATGTGCAGCTAAAAAGATCATCTAGACCATCCTCCACTTCCAGTACTAAACATACTGAGACCCCTCCCGTTCATGTTTCCCTGACCTGCACCTAAAAATTTTGGTAAGGGGATTCCCAGCTTCCATATGAAGCTTGTTCCAATCTTTCACTGTGAAAGTTTTCTCATACTTAACATGAAGATGCTCAGTGTGAGTCCCATTCTCCCTTTGATTTCAAGTTCCTAAAGGTACTAGGAAAGAGCAGAGTATGGCTAATACTTTAAGAAATCAGCCTCAGGCTGTTTGCTGTGAGAAGCATTGTAGAGATGAGGAGAAACTTGGCTGGATGTTCTGGAGATGAGGTTTCATATCAGAGCTCTGCAAGATTTTTCATATATAACTTTAATCATATTACTTGCTTTTTCACCTGGTTAATGGATATACACGTATTTCCTCAGAATAAAAAAGAATTAAGCAGGTTTGATTGTTTGTTTTGGATTTTTTTAAGTAGCTTATTGTAGTGCCATCAGAAATAAGAAGCACAAATGGGCACATGGAGACTATGTTGTCAAAAGTACGAGACACAATATAGTGAGCCAGCAGTCCAGGTCCTGTGTCCCCTTCTGCTTATCTCTGCCTTGAGGAGCACTTACGTCTTTCAGAGTGAGCAATACAGT
The DNA here is from genome assembly GCA_026283785.1 of Coracopsis vasa. Classification (NCBI taxonomy): domain Eukaryota; kingdom Metazoa; phylum Chordata; class Aves; order Psittaciformes; family Psittacidae; genus Coracopsis; species Coracopsis vasa. The sequence continues at coordinate 43,761 of JANHGB010045925.1, read as the reverse complement.
ACTGAAAAGACAAAGGGCTGCAGCCAAGAATTTAGCACAGTGTGAACTGCTTGATCTGTCAAACTGGAACCTCCAGGTTAAATCTTTCCTGAATTTTCCACTGTTCAGACTTCAGAGGCAGGCACCTCTATGACCTCCTCTGGGATTTTTTACTTGCCACATTTCCTCCTCTCCAGCAGTGATGATGTTCTGTGCAGACCACTCTGCAGTCAGACTTTCTGTGTGTAACTCAGCAGGAAACGCATTTTCTTTGTGTGTTTTTAATCTCTGTATTTCTGACCACTTTCAAAAGACTTCCCATCCACTGCACAGAGGTCCTTGGCTATTGTGGTCCTGAGATTACGTATGCATTTAACCTCTCCCAAGCTGGCTCAGTAATCATTACTACACTTCTAGTTCTTTTTTTTGACTTAATTAACAAGGAATGGTAGCTACCTTTTAAACAAAGACATTTACAAATATTTGATGTTCCTGTCTTTGTAATTTCCTATCTCACATAATTTTACTTCAGATATTATCACAGAACATGCTTTTCCCATTTTCACACAGAAAAGCACACTGATCATTTTTATGTTGGCCTGTGGGTTTATATTTTCAAATGTACCTATGCAGGTTAATCAACCATTTTGAAATACTCTAAATATATAAAATCCCATAACAACTTCTCATATTTTTCTCTTCTCAGTCATGAAGAATTAAAATCAACTTCATAAGGCAGTTGTTAGCCCAACATCTGCTGGGGAGAGCTCCCTCCTGAGAAACAAACATACTTTAGACTATGGCAAAAGTACAGATCTTTTAACTTCAGTCTTTCCTCTGCTCAGTCTAGAATTCCTGTCTAAGTGCAGATTGAAAATTATATTAATTTTCCTTCTTAACCACCTGCTCCTGCTTCTGCAAAAGAAAAGTCAAAAGAAATCTCATGATCGTATGGGGAAACAGGATCTCTCCATGTTACCTGGGACAAGCAGGGCTGGGGCGCTCCAGATAACAAGAGGAAAAATAGTCCATATGGGTATTCCAGGACACTCTGGAGATCATGATAAAGAGAAACCCAATTGCAAATGCTCCACTCAGGTCCAGCAGGTCTTGTTAACTCTGGTTCAGTGCCAATACTGCAAGACTGCCAGCTGGCCCCTGCAGCTATTTGAGTGTCTTTGCAGCAGACTTTCCTGGTGCTCCAGGTTCTGAAAGGGCCTTGTATGTACCCAGAGAGCCAGTGCAGGTCTCACACTATGTCCTGTCTAATGCTCCCTTTTAGAACTTGAAGCATAGATCAGTGGTATCAGACCCTTGGAGCCCTGGTACATGTGGATTGACTTCTTCCAGAAGGATGTCCCTGCACTGCTCTTACCAGAACTCCGAGTTCCAGAAATGCAGTGAGGGGCCATCTGACCGCATGGGGAAACCTGAGTTCCACTGGATTTCTAGCTCTGGCTGGGTGCTGAAGGCAAATGGCATTTCTAAGGTTGAACTGGTAGTTTATATATACTTCGCTTTCGCAGAATTTTTCTTCTTTGCATACAGAGTGAATTTGGACACTTTGAGATCAAGCCCAGCCTTAGGGTGATGTAACAAGATGGAAAAGGACTTCTAATGGAAGCTAATTATATTTTTAGCAACTTACAGATGGTTAGTCCTCTCCATAAAACTGAATACTCAGTCTGGGGTGTCAGTGTGCATACATTTGCTACTGTGGTTCCCCAGGATAAATGCTATTTAAAAATATGAAAATAAGGTAATTTTTCAATACAAGTACAATCCTTATGATGCATTATGGACCTTGACAGATTTGGCAAGTATGGAGATCGATTCCCTGATCTGGAATTCCTCAGCTAGGGGTGCAAAGTGGTCCTTGCTCTAGTCTCGAGGAGGGAGTTACTCCTCTCCTGCACCAGTGCTGCAGGAGTAAAAGCAGACATGAAGCAGAACAGGCTCCTCAGTGGCGCACCTCACTAAGTTTAGTGAAACCTAGCAAGCAAAGCCTGAACTCCATGACTGAACCGTGCAGGGGAAGTAGAAATAGGACCTGATTACTTTTTCTGAGCTTCTATATCCTTGTGGCTGCTGCTACTGTTAACTACGATAAACTCCTATTTGTTCACTTGAGCTTGCCATCAGTGCCCAGTGTTTGCTGGGGCAAGCCCAGGACGTTTCCCTCCACACCTGTCAAACCTGGAGTGTGCTTTGGCACCCTGCCACTGCAGAGTCCCAGCGCCTGGAGCAGACCGCTTCAGAAACAAGACATCCCAGTGCTTAAGCCGCCTCTGCTTCATGAGCTTTTCTTCCCATCTGTATGCTGTCTGAAGAAGAAAGTGTTTGCTGGTCAGAGAGGTTTTCCACTTGCGCCTCCTTCAGCTTTCCGTTACCGCTAAGAGGTTATATGGGGTGCAGTGCTATACACTGTACTGTACTATATGCAGAGGTGTTCAGACTTAATTTATTCCCTTCTCCTGGATAAAGATTATTGCAGCTGTGTGTTTTGGAAAACTATCAATGAAGGGAGTTCAGCTCATACAACACACTTTCAATAGGGTACTGTACTCTATATTTCCAGGTTCTGTTTTAATTACACTTGCATATTACCTCGGAGGAAGCTGAAATCTGGAAAATGTTTTCTCATATACCATGTCTTAAACCTTCCTGACCTTCTGTTTTATACCAAGTGCATTTATGTTTGTGATGAAAACCATATAATATGGGGCAAGGTTTGGCTATCGGGATAATCTACCAGCAGCATGCTGTCAGTCCCTCCTAGCAAGGACTGAACAATTTTCACTAAGAAACGTCCCCATCATTCCTCACCCCACCACCTTCCAGCAGTCATTCCCTCTTCTTTCCCTTCACATGGCTCCCAACAAGAGCCACAGGAGTTGGCCATATGCTAGGATAGGGCAGAGTAGTGACCCTCTACTGCGGCAGCAAGAGGCTCCTGCTGCTCTGAAGAATCCTTGAGGGATCAACAAGATGGCCCATGTAATGTCAATGTACTGCCCACATCCTGAAAATAACAAGAGGCCCAGCCTCATTTAGAGGAGCTGTGCACTCCCAACAGCTTCTCAGAGACTGGGGAGCAGAAGCAGCCCTGAAGTGCTCAATGAGCCTCACACCACTCATGCTGGGCCAGGGAAGTGAGCACTGCTGTGGAGATTCCATATATTTGCACTGGAGACCACTGGAAAAATCGGCCCAATGTCCAGAATTAAAACCTCCTCAAGACAGCCAGCAGTGTGCAGGGAGAGCAGGACACCACGGAGAAGTTCTGCATGCCATGTACCCTCTGGCAAGAAATAAGCGGTTACAAGCAGGTTACAGAGGTGCCCTATGGACTTGCAGTAAGAGGAGCAGACTTCCTTCAGTGATCAAAAAGGATGTGCTTCTTGGGGCTGACAGCAGAACAAAATCTGTATGAGTCAAGCATCTGCTTCAGAGCAGCTTTCAAGTAACCCTTAAATCCATGCCAAAGAGAGCACATCTTGATCTTCACATCCTCTTGGTGTCTGGAGAATGTCCTAAGAGAAAAGGTTTTAGTGAATATGTGTGAGCAGCAGAGGGTCTGTCAGTCCTTTGCCCAGCTCTCAAAGCCCAGCACTTCAACATTCAAGAAGTACAGATTGCTGTCAGCATCTTTCTTTTATTTCTTCTTGAAGAGTTCTCTCCTCCTGGAGGCACAGGCAGGTGGTCAGTCCTCCAGCCTGGGACACACATCTCTGCCTCTCAGTCTGACAGGGCTCATGAGGTTGTGCCTCTACTTGTCTCAATGCCTCGCCCTAAAAAGCGAAGTAACTTTTACTTCATAATGAGCAACAGGAATGATCTAAATCTTGTCAAGCAGGAACCTTTCAGTGGGACTGAGCTGCTTTTTAACTCGGCTGTAAACAAGGATTTTCAACTATGAGGCAAGAACTTATAAAATTGAAAGTTTTTCATTAGAAAGCAGTGATTATGGAAAAGCAGTGTTGGTCATAATAGAAGGCTGAGTTTGAACTCCTAATGTGGTGCTGTGGCTGAGAGGGAAAGCAAACCCTGAACTATAATGGAGGTTAAAATCTAGTAAAAGTACAGAGTTAGTAGTGTCTCTGTGGCATTGATGAGTCTGTTACTGCAACATTGAATGAGTTCTGGTGTTCATGCTACAAAAAATATTCAGAGAAGTGAGAGTGTAAAGGAAAAAAAACACAAGAAGAAAAAATCTGTTAAGGAAGGTGTACAGCAAAAGCACAAGCAATGACCTACCTCTTCCATAGAAAATAAAGGAAAAAAAATCATCACAGTCTCTACAGGTAGAACAATGCCCATGGGAGAAGTTCTTTCATGAAGCAGACAAAGAAGCCAATTCACTGATTCAAAGTGGAAACTGGACAGTAGGTAGAAATAGCTGCTTATTAAAAAATGAAGTGCTAATATTCACAGAATTAGCTTAGAGCTGAATGTGGTGAGCTTTTAAAACTTTCGGTCTTTAAATCAATCCTGGATTTCTCTTTCCAAATACATAAGACCCAGCTATTACATAGCGTCATTTAATTCCAAGGAACTTTAAAAATAGGTTTCCTTTAAAAAAAAAAACAGGTGGGAAAAGAGAGACCACATCAGAAAGCCATGCTTCTCTTCAGGACAGTGGCCAAAGCCCTGGTAAGTCCTGCTCAATGAGTTAAGCCAGGAGGTCCCACTGTACTAGTCCCCTGCAAGTTTTGGGCTTCCTACAGAACATGAGAATGGTTTTGCCAAGTCAGACCATGGATCCATCCAGCTCAATTCCTATAGGCAACAGCAGATCCCTAAAAAGTAAACGACAGGACAAATGTGCAGTGAAGTTTTCCTGGCACGGCTTCTCGGCTTCCAGCTACCGGTGGCTCAGAAAGTCCCATGGACTCAAGAGCAGCAGCTTTTCATGGATTTTTCCTCCATGAACTTACTATTTTTTTTAAACATATGTAGATTTTTAGCATCCAAAGCAGGATGTGGTCAGGAGTTCTGCAGCTGGGCTGTACTGTGGGAATCAGTACCATTCTGCTTGTTTCAAACCTGTCCTGAACTGGTTCCATTTGGTGCATTGTGATTCTTTGTTAGGGAGAAAACTTGCTCCCAATTCACATTCTTAGCTCTCATCACCTTTCCTTCTTGCCCCAGTCACCTTTCACTGAAGGGCTCCAGTCTAATTACTCCTCTCACAGAAGCTGTTTTGTACTTCCAGTTGTTCTCATTGCCCTTCTCCAAAGGTACCACGAAGTGTCCAAGACTGGTGTAAATCCCTGGAGTGCCTGCATATTGTTTTCTCATTTGTTTTCCATTTCTCTCCCAGTCATTCCTAAAGTCGTGTTTGCTGCCTTGATTGCTGTAAAAACTGAGCTGACATTTCAGGAACTCCGAGGTATAATTTTTTACCTAGGGTAAGCAGAGCTCATCAGGCTAAATGCTCTTAATTGTTCTTCCTGCCCTTAGTGCCTATGAATTCAACTCCATCCTTCAATCACAGTATAAGATTCAGTCAGTATCAACAGTCCCATAATTTGCTTATAATTGCCAGGTCAGCACAGTGACCCTTTATAGTACTGAATTAAATTCCTTTTCTCCTGAGTCTCTCAAACCTCTGGAATTTCCCCAGAATTCCAAGATTTATTAAAAATCAGTAGGCTTATTGGTGCAGGTTAAATGTTTTAAAACTCCAACGCCAGCACATGCTCCTCATCACTTTCTTATCTTACTGGCATGGGGAATATTTCATTACTGTTGCAAGAAGTGAATTATTTCTTATGGCTTTTTCTCTTACCAAAACCATGAGAATGTTTTGGGAGACAGATAGCTCCACTGTGCTTTGAGATAAATAGCAGGTAATTTTTCTTAGAACTCCACAGAATCAAGCTGCTTTCAAAGTTTCTATGCCTCAGAAAGATTCCAGCTTACATTTTCTGGAACTCATTGATTGAATATTATTCACACAACATTATTCCATAGGAAAAAAAAATTAAGTCATCAATAAACTTGTCCCATTTCTCTAGTGTAGAAATAGCATACATCTGAGATTCATTTTCCATCACCAACCGACACCAAGTGGGTTTAAATTCCAGTATAGATGCTATTTAGTGAAAGTGCGTGGACTGTAGGCACTAGATGTTCAAACATCTCAGCCTTGACCGAGCCTGGGCACCAGGCTATAGTGCAGGGATCTGTAAAAATACTGTGACATGTATCACCACTGCTGTCAGTGATATCTTGCAAACACATTTATGTGCTAGAGTATCTATTTGAATGCATGTCTAGAGCCTGAGTATCAGCTATGCAGCTGACAATTGCTCAACTCCTTTCTTTCCCTCCTCTCAACCTCCTCGCACTTGGCATTTCTTGCCTGTAGGATTCATCCAGCAGCTGTCCTCACAATGTACCTAAAATATCAGGCTGCCTGCAGTACAGCTGTTGGCCTAAGGAACTGGTTTAAAAGGTTGAATGTGGAAGCATTGAGCACAAGTCCTTGCTCTGTATCATTTAGATCAGAAATCTAGGTCAGATCACCTATACCCCAAAGGGTGCACTCTCTGCAAGGTGTGCTTGCCCTCCTGTGGTGGTTTAAACTCAGTCAGCCACGCAGCTCGCTTTCTCACTCCCCCCTTCTTCCTCCCCCCCTACTCCCGGAGGGATGGGGAGGAGAATCGAAAGAATGTAACTCCCACAAGTTGAGATAAGAACAGTCCAGTAACTAAGGTAAAACACAAACCACTGCTGCTGCCACCAATAATAATAATGATAAGGGAAATAACAAGAAAATACAACTGCTCACCACCCGCCGACTGATACCCAGCCTGACCAAGCAGTGATCTAACCCTTCCGGGTAACTGCCCCCAGCTTATATAGTGGGCATGATGTGCTGTGGTATGGAATACCTCTTTGGCTAGTTTGGGTTAGGTGTCCTGTCTCTGCTTCCTCCCAGCTTCCCCTCCTCCCTGGCAGAGCATGAGACTCAGAAAGTCCTTGGTTAGGGTAAACATTACTGAGCAGCAACTAAAAACATCGGTGTTATCAGCGCTGTTCCCAGACCAAAAGTCAAAAACACAGCACTGCACCAGCTACTAAGAAGAAAAAATGACTGCTACTGCTGAACCCAGGACACCTCCTTTGCACGCTATCTGGCTTCGTGTTGGAGTGTGCAGGCAGGAATGGAGCTTTCCCAAGTAGCAACCCAAACACAGTGCACACTGGGAGACACTGTGCCTGGTGCCATTTCAGTTTGCTGTCCCAGAGCCTGCCTCTTCCCTCCAACTGTCTGGGAAGCCACTTACTTCAGTGCTCTGAATCAGCCTGCTGAGCCAAGGGCTGTTGCAAAAAGCACCAAAATGCCAAAGTTCGGCACTTGATGTAACTGTCCAGAGCTGTATGATCGGTCTTTTTAACCTCAGGCTGCACATGGCTTGGAGAAGACGGACTGCTTGTCTGCCTGTGGCCCAGCAGTGAAATTCATCATCCATCTGAAAATCTCACAGATGACAGTGCCTCAGCATCCAGATTCAGGTTGCTCGGCTCTTTTGCTGAGAACACATGGCCACAGACAGTGTTGTGCTAAAGCTACCACTGTTTCTGGCTGTTCAATGCCACTGTCAGAAACTACTTGCCTTTGTTGGGCTTCAGCAGCCTGCTCTTGTTCTGAGCCTTCAGCATCTTCTAGGCCACAGGTCTGGCTCTGAAAGCCACTAGCGTGAGGGCAGGCAAGTGGAAGGAAGGAAGAATTCCTTCACACCAAACCCTCAGAAAAAGGTTTTTTTCCTGGTAGGCATGTAGACACTTCTATTCCCACTTAACCCATCTCTTGTTTCATTTGGGTGTACATTCTCTCTACAGTTGTTCCTGCATCCTGTCCTGGTTGCAGGAGCAACTGTAGAGTGGCTTACTATTCAATCTTTCACCACGTCCTCAGCCCCTGCTGTGCTCCACTGCTGTGGGGCTGCCTGTCTGCATCCCCCTGAAAGCCACTTCTCCCTGTGTCCGTTCTCCCAAGCCTTATGCCCTCAAGTGTTTCTTTAGAGCACCTCCTCCTGTGGCATGTGCTTCTCCCCGCGCTACCATTAGCTTTTTATCCTCCCTAGCTGGGTTCCTGTAATCTGATCACTAACCATATGAGTTAATGACTTCTTTGCCATCTAAACTTTATGAGTCTTATTGCACCTCTGCAGAAAAGAGAGCTCCCGTGAAGATATACAACCCCTTCTCTAAGCCCATGGAGGAGCCAAGTTTGTGTTTCTCTTTCAACATTTCTGGAGAAAGATTAATATTTTGAAGCCATTTGCATGAGCAAACTGAAATGTGTCTGGTTTTATCAATAAAAGGCTTATTTCTGACTTTATGCCATGATAAATGGGATCTTTAAAAACAGGCAGACAGTAAGTGAACGTGCAGAAGCAATACCCTCATTTTAATGGCCTTTCTCTGGCAGTACAGTGGGCAGAGTCTGCTCAGCCTGGATTCCTGGATGGCAAAGCCTGGCATAAAATGTTACAGCAAACAGACTTAGAGAAAAACCAGTGAAAAGAGCGTTTTCTGTCCTCCAGCCAATTAATCACTGTTATTATTAACAGAGTAAATTTTTCTTGACAGCTGTGCCTTTCAAAATGACATCAGGGAAAACTGAATCCATTTGCATGACTTCAGCTAGCCAAATCACTGCAGAAAGTTGAAACTAGTTCTGAAAAGAAACCCCAGCAAAACTGGGGCATCAGTGAACTCGGAATGACAGAACAAACGGGTCTTCTGAGCACTCAGCAAAGTGCATTTATTGCACTGGTTTTACTGGTTTTCCAAAAATGTGTAGATTTCCTTGTTTATTAAATTTGTCGAGAAGCAATGAAATCTCAGGCAATTTTATTTTTAAATATCATTTTACTACCCAACAGCAACAGTAAATTCATAAAATAACACGTGATTGACCAGGACTATGGAGTGAAAAAAAACCCCAACTTGTTTGCTTTGTACATTCTTATTAGTCTTGGCTAAGATGTTATAAAAGCAGTATCTTTTAACACCTTTTATTATACAAGGGTCAAGGGGTTTTTATGTTTCTTAAAGAAAGCTTCAAATAGCCCACATAGCGGGTTACTGCATCTTTCGTATGGCTGCTGTATAAACAAGCCCATTTTACACAGGAAATGACATAACCATGTAAAAGTGTACATGGAGTTTAGGCACATACTCAAACGCTAATGGGAATGCATTGTTTTCAATGGCATACTTTTATGTTTACCTATTGAGCTTAGTACCCATATTTTAGCCAAATACAACAAAAATTATCCACACATACCTGTCTTACAGTGTACTGTTTATTTGAAATTTGGACCTTCACAAAGACTCTCGTGGGACAGATAATGACCCTAAAAAGTAAATACAAATGAGGCATTCTCAGTGAGAGAGTGAAACCTGCCATCATAAAGGTGGAAAGCTGAACTTTTAACCTGTATTGCTTTACAGCTCAGGTTTCTTTGCGTTTCTACCATCCAGTTACTAACACCAGTTCACCCATGGGAAGAAAGCCATAACAATAATTTAGGGTGTCTATCTTTGCACATTATATAATGACCAGGCTAAAGAAATAGTGCCAAACTTCTGCAATTCCAAGGTCCTCTGCTTCTTTCCAGTTTCTTTGCTGTGTGTCAGCCCCAGACTGTGCCCTATCTCTAAACCTCTGTTCTCAGAGAGGAATGAGGGTTGAAGGAAGTCCGCCTGGATTGTGCTTTTGTGCTTATCAGTGATAATGAATGTTTGTAATGGTCATCACTCTCATATCTTGGGAAGATACCTGTTTCTGTTCTGACACCAGATACTGAAACTGCAGATTTCCATGTAAAGTCTTGACAATATTTGCAATGGTTTGTGAGTAGAAGTTGAATGGATATTTTAAATTTTAGGTGAATTAAGAGTAACAGAAACTGCTTCGAGAAAAGCAGTAAGAGGTCACTGTCTTCAACGCTGTAAATTCAAGTGATCAGAACCATTCAGTAAGTATCTTAAAATTAATTGGAGACGGAGATCTGTGCCAGATGATCCCAATGGCTCAAACAGTACACCAATGAAGCACCTACAAGCTTCATTCATACATTTACACCATGGCAAAAGTCAGTAGACCACTCCAGAATAAAACGGCATTGAACTGGAATTGCCAGAGTTACCGCACAAGTTCAGTAACATAAATGCAAAGGATACTCTGGACATCGCAGCCCTGGTTTAGAAACAGTGTCACAAAGCAAAGGTATTCAATTGAGAGTCAAAAGTGAAAAAACTCCCTAATCCCATGCCCACCATTAGAAACTCCTCACTTTGAGCTAGACCAAACTTTAGTAGTGCCATGACCATCCTGTCTGGATGTCACCACATCTGAGCTACCAACTAACCAAAGTGAATGTCATGTTACCTCCTAACCCGACCACTTGGGTTGAAATTATTTCTGTTTAGGCCAAACGCAATACCTGGCAGTTTTGATGCAGTAATAATCTATTATAATTCTAGCATTTTAGTGTCTGCAGTTTCAAATTTGTTTAAACTGATACTAAAGACCAACTAGTGTGGGGTTTGTTTTCTTTTTTTCTTCTCCCTTCAAGGTATAACTACTACCTAGCAGAATTTTGCATTTTGAAACATCACCAAAGGATGATTTTGAACACTTCAGTATGTTAGTATTTCTTCTAATTTTCCCTCAGTTCACATTATTTGCTTTGGGATAACTGCAAAATCCTAGTTTGGGGATTATTTTCCATGCAGATGCTGATACATACTCAATTTAATTAGCATTTACCTGAATTTTTATCTTGCTTTATTCATGAATTAAGAAATTCATACAAGGACAGGAAATAAGAACCTCCAAGAGATATTTACTCGGTTTTTAAAACCTTTTGTCGTGACCAGCCTCACCAGGATCCTCAGGCTGATCCACAGCTCTGCATGTGAAGTGTGTAGCACTTCTCCTCAGGTTTCCAAACCATCATGCATTGTGTGTAACACCAGTGCTGCCTTCCTCCAAAGCTCCCACAGCATCTCACGGATCCAGCTGGAACTGAAGCAAACTGCCCTTTGCTGGCAGTTTTAATCCCAGGAATTAACTTGTCTGTTAAGACTATTTAGATTTGCTTCAAGTGAACATAAATAGGCAGTATGTGCTATTTTAAACTGATACCTGAGCCACTGAGGAATGTGCCTGTGTGCTGAATAAATGGCCTGGCACAGCTGTGTCTGTCATATGCAAGAGCAGGGGCTTCGCTGGGAATGTGCAAACGTGTGGGGAGCAGCAGTCTTTCATGCAAAGAAGAAAGGAGACAACCCTTGCTCATGGTCATCTAGCCAACCTCTCTAGAAGGTAGCTGTGGTCCGTGCTAGAGAAAGAATCCTTAAAAGCTGCAAGCCAGTCACCTAGAAAACAGGCAGGAGCAAGAAAAGAACTGCTTGAATAGAATGGGCAAAAAAAGACTCTGAGATGCTCTCCTGGTTGTGGAGTTGTCAGGAGAATGTTTTCTCTCCTGCTGTAGCAATGGTAAATCATATCTGAATAACCTGTGGTAAAACTTAGAATTAAAAACTCCTTTTTGTTTTGAAAGTCATAGGAGACTGGCTGGTGATAGGCAGTTAGTGCAGGGACAGTGACTCTTGGTCCTGGCCTAAGACTCCATCAGGACAAGGAAGAGCAGGACACGCTGACAGTCCTGAAGGGAGATAGAGGAGCCATGGGGATAGCCCGGAGCCACAAAGTACATCCATAAGATACTGTTAACCTCTCATGCACATGTTACAAAATGGCTTCAAGTGCTCATATTCTACATGCCTGTTAACATGCTAGTTAGTGATTCACCCTCCTTTCAGGTGCAGCATTCTGACCCACATTGTTTTCTTACCACATGGCCTGAACCAAGGAACATCAATTCCTGCAGGTAGAAATCACTGCGCTAAGATATTACAGAGAGGTTACAGAGAGATAACAGCAAGCTCCCTGCAGTGCTCGTTGTGTGTCACCATGTGCTACCTGACAAGGTGTGCTCGCACAGGGGAGTCCCATGTGTCTGGCAGCAAGCCTGTTTAACCAGGTATTTCCAGCTGGTTAAATGCTCAGCCACCTAGAGAGCGCAGGAGGAAGGGCAGAGCTTTTTATCACTTTATGGCTATTGACCAGGAATTTAGGATGGTCTGATGCTAGTGTGAGCCAGAGCAGGTCCAGCCTGGGGTACTGACAAGAAGGACCCCTGGGCCGTATCCAGCTCCCTGCCATTACCCCCACCAGTGATGCTGTGCAGAGGGGAGTTCATGTTACTTGATGGTTTAAACTCTGATGAAACAATATGAAACCTTAGATTTATATTTTATACTATTGAGAAGCTACTTCAGTGATTTCTGATGGTTCTTATGGCCTGTCCACAGTTTAACCTCATTTTGTAGGTGGAAACATACACAGAGAAATCCCACAATAAATTAGTAATCCATCTGTAGAATAGATAAAGGGGATAGGCAAACACACAGCTCTTGGAGAGTTGAATAATATGATACCAGAGCTTTTCTGTAACCATCTGCATATCTCATTTTTGCCCCAGATATATCAAGTGATAGTATCATTCCCCACCAGGTCAAACCATGCCATACTTTCAGACCTTTCTTCCAATGTTTCCACAGTTTCTTTCTGTCAGTGGCAGCAAAATACATGGACGTGTTTTGCATACCACTGGTATCCTGCTGCGCTGAAAAGTCCCTTTCACCTGTATTTATTGTACAAAAACATTAAAACCCATTTCTTAATAGCATTATAATTATGCAGAGTTGAACAGCTAGATACAATGTAGCACTGTGTCAATAATTTATTACATCTTATGCCATAATGGAACACTTTTACTATGAGCATTTGAGAACAACTTGGACCTTATACAGAGTAATATATAACATAACAATGGAAAGGTGGATACTTAAGAAAGATATGTAGCTTGGAGGAAAATATACATGGAAGCAAATACCTCTGGCATCACCTATCTCCATGTAAAACTTAAAACTAAACACATTATATCTAACGACTCCTTTTTTATATATGCGTAGTTTCAAGAGCTAATCAGAAAGAAATAATATTACAGTGTAACTATTTACACCAAGATGGGAGCACACCAGAACACAACCTTTTCTTGTAGACATCAAGACTCTTTTCTTACATTTCTTAATGGACAAAGCACGTGGGGCTCAGACATAAATTCAGTCTCAAAAACATTGTTTAAAGAATCAAACAGGTCATGTCCAAGGCTCACTGATATCATATTTACTGCTTTTAGTGCCTTGACACTAAACGCAGACAATCTAGAGGTGTGGAGGTATAATCTTCTCTATCATGGACTTCAGTTAGAGCCAGTCTCATGTTGCCAACACAAGCCTTATGTCAAGCTACATGCCAGCATCCAAATGCTACTGAAATATACCCATGGTGGAGGGACATATAGAAGCACTGGACTTACTGCTACATCCTTGTAAACATACTTCCCCTAAAGGTAAGAAATCTAGTTAACCTTGCTTGAGGAGAGTGTATGTTCAATGTGTCATATTATCTTTCATGACATATCCATGTGAGCAAATGTTCTGCTACCTACAACCACACGACTCCACCACCATGTCCTCATACTGCTTGTAGACCACGTTGTTTGCAGAGTCAATGAAAAGAATGCTAATAGGACTCAGCCTGGTTGGGACACAGCAAGTCGGGGGGGTCGATTCTGGGTCCATTGAGTTCATTAATGTTTGGATCACTGCATGATTGGTGGGCTCCAGATGGGATCGAAGGGGGAATTCACAAAGCCCTTCGCAGTGATATGCTTCATACTCTAGCGGGGCTATTATCCAGTCATCCCAGCCCATATCCTTAAAATTCACATGGAGGGCTTTTCTGCTACACCTTGCCTTCAGATTCTTAGTGGGCCTCTTCCCTTGGCGTGTTGCTAGAGGAGCTCTTCTCTTCCGCCTCTGATTGAACAAGTACTCATAAACAGTTTTGTCATCTTGGCCAGATCTAGCTTTGATTTCATTGAAGAATAAGTCTCTTTTTTTCGTCCTCCCAAATACCAAGAAGAGAGCCTTTTCATTGACCTGTCTTCCTGTTCTGTTAAATCCCACACTCCTGAGATCAACAGCTCTCCCCCTGTCAAAAGTTTCCAGTTCAAAACACAAGTTAACCAAGTTTTTAAAGTTCCTGAAAAGCTTCCAGATGTCAAACACTTCCCACTTTGGTGTATCTGTGATACTGACAGTCCGAGAGTCCAGGAGGGTTGCTGCTTGTCTGTTTGTAGAGCAACTGAATAATTTCACTTGGGAAGTTTTTCCAGAAGAATGAGGCTTCCATGTTTCAGAGGGCTTTTTCCTCAGTATTCGAAGCTCTGCTCCCAGCAAACCATCTTTTTCTAACGCACTGATGTCAAAAATGTATTTTTGTTTTCTTACAGTTGGCGCTCGCTCGTCTAAAAAAAGCAAAGCACACACGTGTTTAAATGCATATCAAGCACAGATCACCATCAGTTACTCATTTCTTAATGGTTTTCCTACAGTTTGCTCACAAGCCTAGAAGTTTCCGTTATTAGCCCACCAAAAAGAAAGAGCAGTTTTGGTCTAAGGAACCAGCTTTGTGCAGGGACCCAGGAGAATTCAGTGACTCAAGAGGGAAATGAGTTTCTGAGGTTTTTTAGTAGAAATCTCATTTCTTTCACCATCTTTTTAGCTTCAAAGTAGCAACTGACCAATTGAAAAATAGTCCTTTTCCAGAGCTGAGCACTCACAGGGCCTATTCACCACTTCCATCCTACTTAAATTACCGAAACAGAGCTTCAGTGGTGCCCAGGCCTCATGCTGGTTCCAAACATGAGCAAATCTACCCTTAGACAATAGTGAATTAGTCCTTTAAACCAAACATCCCCCAGGAACTGCCAGACACAAGGATAACTGCCGTATTAACTTAACTCCACATGATTCACAACTTCTTCAAACTGGGCAGAAAAACACACCTCCCTTTAACCTGACGGTACATTTGCTTGCTCAAGCTCTGGAGCAGCACTAACAAGGAACACGGCTGAGCCAACGTTTTAGTGACAGCACATTAACAATGTCTTCCATTGGCGAGCCAAGAACCTGAATGCAGTACCTGTGAGCAGCGTATCATCCCTTCCCAAAAAACAAGCTATTCATAATTGAATGGCAAACAAATCCATTCCTGGCTGAGTTTCCATCACCATCCACCTTATCAGCTGTAGCCTGTGTTGCTTCCTTAAATACACGCCAAAACTCCTACTAACGTCACTGGAAGCAACATGGGGCTCCCCAACCACAGGGGGTGAACATAAATCTTTGGAAGCCTGGTTGTTTCTGGTGTGAAAGCAGACACTAGTCCAAGTTTCAAAAGAAGTTTGAATGTTGAACCCCAACTGTGGAGTCCCAGAAGTTACAACTCCTGTTAGTCTGTGCTGAGCTGTGGGCTTTGGTGGGGAGAAGGTTGGTGGCACCTGAAAGCATGAGCTTCAAGCTAGTACAGATACACCCACCCTATGCTATAATGACTCCTGTGTAGTGCCTCACAATTCTACCTTGAACAAATCAGGCTGACCCATCGATACTGGAACTTGTGGGTTTTCTTCACAGAACAGTCCTGCTCTTAGCATATCCTGTGTTTTTAGACATACTTACAATAAATCTAATGTTAGCAGCTTCCAGGAGTTAGTTATGCAAAGTAAATAGGACATAAATGCAAAGGGTTTTTAAACACCTAAGCATGCAAAGACGGATTGATTTTCAACAATAAGCATCTAAAATATTTTCTAACTGTTTTGTTTGGCTGCCACACAACCATCGAGCTCTGCCTCTAACTGCATTCTCCAAGATAAGGCAGGAGGACAAAACCTGCAGCAAAGTTGTACAATTCTCACTAAAAAGAGATATTTGACTTTAAAGAAGGATGATTATTTTCTAAAACTCTCCACGTGTATAAACGCACTCATATTCCTCTCTCTGTATAAACACACGCACACGAGCTCCTTTCTTACCTTGTCCTTTGTCTATAAAGCTGGTTATTGTATTGGCAAGTCCAGCCTCCAGTTTTACACTTCCATTAACACCTTTTCTTTCTGCATCTGAGAGAGTCCTGTACAAAGAGAGCATGTATTCATGTGGCGTTATAGGGGGATGTCGGAAAGTTTCCTTGGCTTCCCTCTGGGTTACAGGCTCTTTAGTCTTTTTGGTTTTGAAAGCATCAGTGTCAGTACTGCTTGTGCCAGGTTTTTTCAGAGCCACCTTGCTGCTAAGATTCTGAACCTTTGGAGTCACTGTCCTTACTCCAGCAGGTCTGCTGGGGAGATGTCCTACCTTGCCCTCCGTGGCTGCTGTTCTTGAGAGAACCTTCTTTGATTCATCATTCTTGGCCAGCAGAGCTCCAGCCTGAACAGCACTGCTTTTAGTCCTAGCCTTTGAGGTCCCAGTACTATATCCATGGCTTGCAGTCCTCAGTGAACCTGCCCGTGCTGAGGGATTCCTCTCTTTTCCTTCTGCTTTTAGAAAACCTAGTTTAGATCCTGGATTACTCTGGCCTACTTCAGAATTACTCAGCGCTCCAGGAACTAGATCCAGAGACAGCCAAGTCAAATGCCAAAGCAGTAAAGTGAGAAAATGCAGGATTTTCATCCTCTGGTCTTCCTCTGAATGCCACTAAAGAAAAAATCAGAAAAGGTTCCTCCAGTTTGGCAGAAGAAAACATGAAAGAAATTAAAAACCAAAGTCAGCAAAAATGGTTTTCGTTTGAGATGAAAACATTTCAAATCTTGTTGTTCAATACTTGTATCCAGTCCCATAGTGGAAGTGCTCATGTACTCAGACACGGTCTCCCCTGATTCCAGTGAGCAGCTATAAAGAACTTGTTCTTGAAAAGAGAAAGTTTACCACCTCGTTTTCTTCTGTAAAACTGACTGAAAACTTGAAGGAGTCCTGTTTAAATCCAAGGGCTTTTTTTTCCAAGAAGGAAGAATGGCGTAATGCTGCCTCTGTGTTAAAAGGTTTTTTTAACGTTTTGAATCCTTTCCAGTGAAAATATTTCACACACAGAGACCTGCAGGTGCTCAGAAATCTTTTACAAACCTGAACTCAGGAATTGGAAACGGAATTCCAACAAACCTATTTAATTACTCTCTGATGTCATGCTGTCTGAACTAATTTAACTGCGATATATTTCTTTAAAAAAATCTTCTTTACCCTTTTCATTAGCATGAGTCATACTCTGCCTCATGTGAAACAGCTCCACAGGCTCAACACTCCAGAGGATGCCTTTTCAAGTGGCAATACGACCTCTACCTTAGCCTTCGATGAACTTCACGTTTAAACAGGACAAACTGCAAGATCAACAGCTGAGATCTGTCACGCAGTCCCCTGGACACATACATTAAAATATCCCAGTGTAATTCAGCTTGTTCTTTTTCCAGAGAGCTGTAACAGTGGCTTCACTTTGTCCTCTGGTGACTGAAGGGCTGAGCTGGTGACGCGGCGCTCAGTGAAGTTTAATTTGTCACAAGCAGCACACGGCCGTGCCCGCAGTCCGTGTATTTTGGCATATTTATTGCTATGCTTTAAGAGAAAATCCATGTAAGCCCAGCTGGAGGAGGAGGTTGGGGATGCCCGGCGGGATGGGCAGCGAGCGTGAGGCGGCAGTGCACCCTGCAGGCAACAGCCTCCCCCTCCAGCACCCCAACACAGCCTTTCCTGCAGAGGCTGCTGAACACCGGCCTTTGTTTTAAAACTAGGTGTAAAACTGTCAAGAGCCGCCTACCCCGCGGCACAAGAGAGCTGGTGGTTGGGGCTGGTGGTACTGAGGTGTCAAGGCTGTCCTGCTGCTTTTGCCATACAAGAGCATGGAGCAAGCGGGTCTTTCACAAGCTGCAAAACTGATCTGTTGTTCTCGATGAGCCTTTGGGAAATGAGGCATTGGGCTGGATTGAACAGGGTTTAATGGGACCTTTCTCTCATCCTGCACTGATGTTTTTATTTCTGAGACAAGAAGAAAGGGAAAAGACACAAGACTTTTTAGCTTGATTTGTGCATGCTGAAGCACTGCCCACCCTGACTAGTATCAGAAACACCAAACTACTTTTCCTAAATAACAACCTGCAGCCCTTTCTACATGAGGAGCTCTGAATGCTTTACCTTGTTTTGACAGGGGAACTGAAGGATGGAAGAGTTCGGTGATTTCACATATTTCACAAAAAACGTAGATCCAAAAGCCCATCCTCCTGATTCTGATCTAATGGCCCTTCCTCTGATGTCAGTTGTAGTTTTGATATTCCCATCAAAATAAAGCATCTTTTCACTGAGTTACAATGACTCCATGCTGTGTCCCTCCCAAACATGCCATCCTTTTATCCTTGCATATTGCCCACCTTCCTGCTGGGCAAGAGGCAGTGTGCCATGTCTCGTTCTGCCCTATAGGGGTATTGATTACCTTGGCAGTAGGCCACAAAACCAGCTGAATGTTGAGTTCCCACTTTTCATCTATCCAGCTTCCAGGTTGCACAACACTTGTAAGAATTTAATATCCTGAAGAGCTCTGTCACTCTATCACGCTTGGTTCACACAGCCCACTTGTCGTTCTTGGCCCATTCTGTAAACACAGCTCCTCACGCTGTGCGTAGGCATTTGAAAGGGAAGCACTACCTGGGTCCCTGCTCCTTGGGAGTACATTACACCCTGTTCTCCATATCCTAAGATTATGCCTACAGGAGCTGTGCCACCTTCCAAACAGACAATTGTGGGGAGTCCTGAATCCTGGTTTGTGTGGAAAACATTTTCCCTTGCATATTGCATTCCCTTGCAAGTTGGTGCAAGGTGACGAAGGATTTGCCGTATCACTGCTAAGTGTGACTTTCTACAGTTCTGGTTTGTATCTTGTGTTTGTCTCTTGACTATGAAAACTGTCTAGATAATCATCCCAAATACAGTGGAAGCCTAAACTGAGATGCATTCAGCTCCATGTATTTTAACATAGCTGAAAGATCATCAGAAATCTAGGCAAAAGCCAAAATACTGAGGACTGGGGATAACGTCTTGCAAGGCAGTGATTGCAAAACAGGGGTTAGGGAATGAGCTCTGAAAACCTGCTTTGTACGAAGTGGCTGAATGACCGCGAGCTTATTGATCAGAAGATGAGGAGAGAGGTTTATTTAGAGCTATAAATTCCTGTCAAATGAGACAAAAACTTCAATCTATAAATATGATGCCCTTTCACATATAGCACTGCTGCTAGCTGAGTGCAGCATTTTACACTGCCTCAACTCTTCTTAACTTCCTGACGTACTGCTCCGTAAGATCTCCAAGTGTCTGCTTCTGTCTAAGCACCATGTCAGACTCCATCTCCAAA
Organism: Coracopsis vasa; assembly: GCA_026283785.1. Classification (NCBI taxonomy): domain Eukaryota; kingdom Metazoa; phylum Chordata; class Aves; order Psittaciformes; family Psittacidae; genus Coracopsis; species Coracopsis vasa. The sequence goes on along the minus strand of JANHGB010045925.1, from coordinate 24,392 downwards.
GGGAATTACTGTCAGGGTCCCAGCAAGGAGCTGGGTGGCTCCAACCCCTCCTGGAATTTGATCTCCTGGTCTCTCCCCTCCAGCTCTTTGCTGACCTTGCCGACACCAGTCCCCAGCAGTTCTCACTGCTTTTCCAGGTCTTCTGTCTGTTTTCCTGGGATGCCATCTTCTGGTTTTCTCTGTTACATCCCTTAATAACCTGACTGAGAGCAGTTTCATGCATTTCTGTCCGCTTTCCCAGCATTCTCATCTGTTCCCAGTACAACTTCATTTGTCCCTCCTTCTCTGACAGGATGGCAGTCACATGAGTGAGAGCCTGCTGCAAAGCTTTTGCTTGTGCTGCCTCTTCCTGCAGCATCTGCATTTTCTCCCTCTGCATTTCCACTTCCTCATTTTTAATTTTAAGGCAGACAGTGTCGTTTGCAGCTCTTGCTTGGCAGTGATTGCTGCCTATTGCTGTATTTGCTGGGGTTTCAGAGGCTGTCACTGATTCCTGAAGAAGATTTTTCTCCCATGCCAGTGTTTCTTTAACTGCTCACAGCCTGTCCTGTTCATGTTGCAAACCAGGGAGGAAAAGGTTCAATAATTCCATCTATATGTGTTTGCTTTTTGTACCAGATTTGAGCTCCAGTGGCAGTCATGGGCAGAAGTTTGAGCTTTTAGTGGAAAATTCAAGCTATTCTGTTGGTTTCGCTGTTTAATGCCCATTTTCTGCTGTCGATCAAAAAAGAAGTGAGAACTGCACTGTATCTATCAAACCGTGTCCATAACTGAGTTTTGGAGTCACTGTAAATGGAGAAGTGGGAAAGCACTGCTCATGTAAGGGCAGCTGCATGGCTTAAATGTGTGGGCTAGTGTCCTGTATGTAACGGTGCCTGTGAGAGCACACCCAGAGAAGAAAGCCTGAGAGGGGGACACTTGCATGATCCCTCCCAGTCTCAGCACTGTTCCAGCTGGTGAGAACTTTCAGTCTCCTCCTGACCCCATCTAGACCTGCTGTATTTGCAACACCCTCTGTCAGGGAGTTCAACAGATCTGCTCTGCTGTGAGCATACCACCTGCTGGCACCTGCTTGCAGCACAGCTCTCGGTTCATCAGGTGCCTCTTGTTCATGTCTGACCAGGATGCAGGCCGTGGCCCAGCTGTGACTGAAGCTACCACAAACTCCTAGTCCTCTCACAGTAAAATAGGTGGCATTTGAGTAAATGAATTCCCCCACAGACTAGTCTGGCCAAAGGAAAGGGGTCTGAGGCCACTTTTCTGTGCATGTTTGTTGCATTTTTCGTGAGCTCATGAAATAGAGCTGAATTCACAAATACGTTGTCCCGCTGGTGTGATGTTTTCTCTGCCATACTGGTTTTTCTCTCACTGCTCACAGTCTGGCCCCTTCCTGCTGCAAAGCTTGGAGGGAAAGAGTCCTTAATTCCCTATATGCACCTCTGGTTTTCGTACTGCACTGGAACTGCTGCTGCAGTGGCAGTCAAGGGCTGGGGTTGGAGCTGTCTGTAGGAAGTTCCAGCTGCTCTGCTGGCTTCTCCGTATCACGGACCGCTGTGGTGTTGCTGTGCTCCCACCCTTCTTGCCCTGGTGTCCCCGTGCCCCCATCCTGTTCTCCTGCACTGAGAAGTTCAGATTTTGTAAAGGACTGTGGGTGTGAAAGCTTGAAACTCTGGAGTTTGGAAAACCCAATGTTTCCTGACAAGGTTGCTTTCCTTCCTGTGTCCTTAGCCAAAGACAGAATAAGAGCCTGGATGTGCAGCCTGTCCCTTACAGGGAAGACAGCGCTTGTCCCTGTTTGACAAGTATCAAAGGGGATAGCTGGCAGACGGAGGGTGTGCTGGCTCTGTGGAACTGCACCTGGCACCCACCACTGCGCTGAAACGAGTTAAAGGGCATCTCGAACCCGTGTGACGTCGGGGGAATGAGCCCGCGTTCGACACAATAGCCCCTCAACGGCGGTCGGGGCCATTGCCTGGCGCAGAGCGTTCCATAGCGCGGCGTAACAGCGCCTCGGCAGAGCTCTGGACGTCTCTGACGGCGGCAACACCGCAGCGAGCGATGAGCGAGCGAGTATCGAGCAGCGACCCCAGGGGCAGTGTCCGAGCGCGCCCGGCTGCCGGTGCGGGCAGGAGGAGCCCCGCGTCGATGGCGGCGCAGGGCCGGGACACGCAGCGGGGGCTGCAGAGCTTGGAGGAGGAGCAGTGGCGGCGAGACGAGGTGGTGCGGCACCTGAAGGCGAAGGTGAGAGCGAGGGCAGCCCAGGCACGGTGCTGGCCCCGCCGCTGCCGCCTGCGGAGCCGCTCGCTCCGCCTGTCCCGCACCTCCGCGCACACGCGGGGCTGCGAGCGCCGTCGTGCGGTACCGAGCAGAGGCTGAAAGCGCGGGAGGGGTGGAGCGGCGAGGAGGGACCGGAGCCGGGCGGGGAATGGGCTGTGCTGGGGCGTGGGGAAAAGCTGCTGCAGGAGGAGCCGTATCTGGTACAAGCTCCCCCTCGTTCCGTGTACCCATCCAGGTACTGAAGTACTGGAACCAGTGCCAAGCGTTGGAGAAGCAGCTGGAAGCACGAGCGGTGAGCATGCGGGTTGCCAACTAAAGATAGGAGGGCAGAAAAAACCCGTCAAGGATCTGTGAATCCTAGACTGGTTTGGGTTAGAAGGGACCTTAAAGCTCCTCCAGTTCCAACCCCTGCCACTGGCAGGGACACCTTCCACTAGAGCAGGTTGCTTCAAGCCCCGTCCAAGCTTCTCTGGGCAACCTGTGCCAGGGCCTCACCACTCTCACAGGGTAGAACTTCTTCCTAATGTCTAATCTAAATCTGCTCTCTGTCAGCGTGAAAGCGTGCTTTATTGCTGAAGCAATAAAGCTTGACCCAGGTCTCAGGACAGGGCTACACTGCCTGTTCCATTCTGTGGTTGTCTCTGAAGAAGAATGGGTTAAAGCATAGCACTGTGGAAGCTATGCTGGTGTTCAACATATGGAGCTGGCTCTGTGCTTTTCTTCCTGCTTCATGGCTAAAGTAAACCTGGGCAATGAAGGGTGGGACAGTAGAGATCTGAATTGGGCTAAACAATTTCTTCTTCCCTTTCTTCTGCAGGGATCCCTTCCAGGTGGAAGGAAAGCCACAGAAGACCACAGACTGGAGAAAGTGCTGCTTGAGTTGAAAAAGGAGAAGCTAAGGTACAAGAAAGAAGCATTCCCTCCTACTTGGTATCCTGGATGCTCCTGGAAGTGAGGGAAAACCTGTCAGTGCTACCTGGTCTCTCCAATGGAAGCGGTTGGGCAAGCTGCTTTGAAAGGAGACAGGTCCACAGTCTGCTCTGTGTGCATGAATAGTGTTGTGTGCTGAATGGCTCTGTTTTGAGCAGGGAGCTGTTCCACGTGGCCTCTAAAATTCACTTTCCAGCCTCAATTATGCTATGGTTCAGTACACGAGTAACTCAGAACAATGCTAGAGAAAGGTGATCAGACAGCACAAAGGGGAGGCAAGACACTAACTATGGGCATCATCAAAGTTGAAAAAGGAGAGGGAGTCCAAATTACAGGGGGAATTGAAGGCTCAAAGCAAGAAGCAAATGAGTTTGCCATCACAGAGAGCTCTTAGGTAACCCTAGGAAGAAGCGCTCTTACTGCCTCTCGGCTTGACAACAAAGTCAATGGGGGAGGGAGGTGGAAAATCACAGGGATGCTGCTTGTGGCTAGCACTTGTTCAGTGACCTCGTTGCTGTTTCTCCCCTTCCAAGGTGTGAGAATCTGGCCGAAGCGAACTCTCGCCTACGAGAGCAACTCAATAAAGCGAATGAGGTTAATTCAGCCCTCCAAGAAGATGTTGGAAAACTGATGGCAGATCAGGTGAAGGCCCAGGAGGAGCTGCAATTGAAGGAAAGTGAACGCCAGAGTGAACGTGAGGTAGGTCTTGGCTACGGGAATGTCAGACATGATGCCAGGGTGGAATGGGAATGCATTTTATTTCTGGCATGGAGAGCTTGCTGTATGAAAGCTGTGGCTACACTGAGGGTGTATTGGTGTTGAGGAGCAGAAGGCAGGAGTGTGAGCAGATTGTGGTGATGGAAGATGCCCACCTGCTGTGCCCATATTGCTTGCTATTGAAGGCAAACACTTGCTGTTGCTGGGCACTGTAGGGCAGTCACACAGGAATGCTCATCTGTTAAATAGTTCCTAAATCTCCATCTACAGCAGTGGAGACTGGAGAGGTCTCTGTGTGTTTGGAGTCAGAGTAGCCAACAGAAGAACAGGAGAGGCCTCCTGAACCCATAACCTATTGCAAGCGAATCTGACACTGTTCTTGGAGGGGCTTGTTTTTGTCTTCTACCACCAAGACACTGCAAGGCAAGATAATGAATCCTGATCTGTTTGCTTTGCTGATATCCACTCCTGCAGGAGAAGTGTGGATGTTCCCTTCTTTGAAGTTAAGTGGCAGATCTATTGACAGTGCCTCCGTGCTGTCTCTTCAGTCCTTGGTGCCCCAGTTGCAGTTGTTATTAAAGGAGACCTGATGATAATGGTTGTACTCTCTCCTGTCTGAAAGACTTGTAGAGTGGCAGTGAAGGCTAATCTGGCAGTACTTTTTGTCTTTGCATGTTTAGGTTTATGACAACTACGTAAGGGGTGAACGTAACCGTCTACTCAGCCTGTGGCGTGAGGTGGAGACCTTCCGCCAGCACTTCCTGGAGATGAAGACTGCTACTGACCGGTGAGTGGAAGCTGAGGCTGGATCTCTTGAAGGAAAAAGGCAGCCTCCCTTCACACCTGCTTTTAAGCCTCAATGTTAATATTAGTTGCAGCTAAAGATGGGATTTCTCCTTTGGTCTCTGAGGCAATGCCATGAAGCTACTTGAGGCTACTTTGAGAATCATTTTGGTTTGTGCTGGTTTTCAGATAAAAGTGAGGGGCTCGGGCTATAAGCAGTGCAGAAGTTCTGAACAGATGAATTTGATCATGGTGATGTTTGGGCATATTAACACAGAGACAGGCACATGTTGAGATACTGGAATAGACCCACCAAAGCTATGACGCAGCATAGAGAGCACTCCCCTCTATAGAGGGATTAAGATCTGCTGTGCCATGCATTTCTTCTTACCTCTAAGGAGAAAACAGACTTATTCCTCAGCTATCCAGTAGAGTCATTGCTCAACTGTCAAGATGTGTCCCAAAGTATCAGATGGATGATTTGTCCTCATCGAAGATGTCCTCTTTCCTGGCAGCTTTTACTGTTGCACTATTACGTGCTTTGGAAGTAGGTGAGCTGATCAAGATGGTGGTGTGACCGTTGGCTTGCTCTTTATTCTTCTTCAGAGATCTGTCAGAGCTGAAGGCAGAGCAGATGAGGCTTTCTAGAACTATACTTGTAAACTGCTCCCAACTGAACACCAGTGTACAGAAGACTCAGGAAATGATGTGCTTCCAGGAGCTGGAAAAGAAGGAGCTTCAACAAAGGTAAAGGTGTTTTAAACTTTGCTGTTACCAGCATTATCTTTTGTGGCTGCTTCTTGGATTCATAGATGGGTTGCGTTCACATTTAAAACATGCCCACGCTGTTTCTGTCCCTTGTCCAACTATTGCTGTCAACAGAAAGGATAGAAAAAAATGTCAGACTGACAGAAACTCTCCTGCGTAGGACAAGGCTGGGAAAGAGACTGCATATCCCAGTGGTTTTGCTGTTAACTGATTCTTGGTGAGAAATCTGAGACTAGTCTAAAGAGAGGGCTGTCTCTTGTACAGCCCTTTTGCTACCCAAGGCTGTGCTAAAGGAGTTGGGAGGAATTTGCCCAGAGCCACCATCAGCAGTGTAGCACCTCTGTACCGACAGTCCTTGTAAGACTGACTGTAGAAGGCGTTTGGGGCCAGAAGTGCCATTTTGCAACCTCCAGCATGTTAACTTATAGAGATAAACACTGCCTTTGTGGTGTTTCCTGGGTTGAACTTTCTCCGCTATGCTTCTGAGAGCTGCTTAGCTCTTTACCAGCTGATGGTGGGTAATGCTTTTGGAATGGCATGTGGACCTTCTCTTCTCAGGGTGGCGGAGCTCTCAGCCTTGCTTGAACAGTCCCAGAGGGAAAACGAGGAGAAGGAGAAGAGGCTGAAAACACTGAATGACACTGTGGAGTTTCAAGTATGTTTTACCTCTATCTGGAGTCAGTCTAGATGCAGGCAATGGCAGGAGAGCCATACACAATGCAGATGTCTTCCTCGTGGAGGTGGCACCAGTGCTATTCTGCCTATGACTTTAAGTCTCTGGGGATCGAAGTTCCTTGGAACCCTTACATTGCCAGTCCAGATCCATCTAAGACACTTCAGCCTTAGCAGTCTTATCCATCTGTTGCTTGTTCTGATGCTCCTCAGTGGCCTGACTCTTGGGTGCATGAGCATCCACGTGGTGTATCTTCACCACCAGGTTCTGCACCTGGGTAGCAATATGTCACCACAGTGCCCAGATGGGTTCACCTCTGTGTTGCCACTTGCTCTGCTTATATTGCTGCAAACACCCCACAGAGATCTGTCAGAACTGAAGGCAGAGCAAATGAGGTTTTCTGGAGCTATATTTGTAAACTGCTCCCATCTAAATACCAGTGTACAGCTCTGGGAATCTGTCACACTGGATAAATCTGTCCTGAAGGATCAGGCACAGCAGCAAGCAGGATAGAGAATAAACCAGAAGACACAGGAACCAAACTGCCACCATCCATGAGTCAATATAGAAATGAAGTACTGGCCATGTTTCTTGCCCAGCAATGTCAAAGGCCAGCTGAATGGCTTTCACCTCTGCAAACTGACTCTACTCACCTCCTCCTTCAGCAGTTTCTGCAAGTTGTCATAGCGGACTCCAGACAGCCACCAATGTGGTGGAGTGGTTTGCTGGGGTTCAAGTAGCTGCAGTGCTCGTTGCTGGACTGTCTGTGGCTTTGCCAACAGAACCAGAAACCTCCTTTTCCCCTTGAGGGTACTGAATAGTGTTTCTGCTTGCCTTCACCACTGGCCAAAGGCTCAGCTGCTAATGCCTCAGTTAGCTTGAAACCTTTCCTTTACTTAGCCAGTTGAGCTGGTTTCTTTCTAGCTTTCCCATTCGTGGTCTTGCACTGCCTTGCCAGTCTCACCAGCTGTGTGCTTTGCTGCTTTCTCTCCTTGACCTCTACCACCTCATCACACCTTTTGCCCTCTGTTTGCTTGCTTCTTCTCACACATATCTGGAGTCATCTTCCCTGCACATTGCAGTGATGGATGGCTCCAGATTGCTTGTTTATGCTCTTTCCCCGCCTATTGCTTGCAGGCCCAAAGAGAAGAGATTTCTGCCAAGGACAACACCATCAGCATGCTGCAGCACAAGCTGAGGCAGTGGGAAGAGGAGTGCAGGAGCCTGCAGCAAAGGCTTGCGCAACTGGAGGAGGAATGCATGTCATCCAGGCAGCAGCACCACCTCCAGGCTCTGACAGATGCACTCAGAAGGTGAGTGTTTCCTCCTCCTGTATTCTAGAGGCAATCTGCTTCCAATTCTAAGAGTTCAGAGGTGCTATGGGCAAAGAACTCGCCTGCCCTACCTCATGTATGCCTTTTTGGCACTTTAGCATCCCTCTGTCACAGCTTTTCATACTCTACTGTGAATGCTAAGGCAGGACCTGGAGATTCAGCGTGCTGTTGGAATACAAGACGCCTCCCTCTCGACGTGCTGATTCTCTGAGTTCTTGTTCTTTTGGTGCCCTTTCCTAGCCACTGCTTCTCAGTGAACGAAGGCAAAAGCCTGCCTTCCTTACATCTTCCCTCATCAGTTACCTTGTGAGGGGAAGAGGAAGTTCTTCCTTACTGTGCTGCCCACAGCTCTGTCCTGGCATGATGAAAATGGGATCTGTGACTGTTCAGGCCTCTTCATTCTTCTAACTAAGCCTTGTCTCTGCAGTGACTGTGCCGAGCTTAGGAAAATCAAGGAAGACCTACAGCAAAAACTAATAAAGAAGCAAGAAGCCTGGCATCTGCCTCAGCATAAGACTGAACTGCAGCTGAAGAAAAAGGTGGAGGAGCAGCAGCAGGCACTGGAGAGAGCACATCGTGACCATGGGCTCCTGTGAGTTTTAAAGCTGTCTGTGGGCAGGGGTGGGCACTGCTGGGCTTAAGGAGGCCCACCATAAAGATAACAACTTTAGCACCCTCATCATGAGTAGCATAGAAAGGTGAAGGGAGCACATGGGCAGGTCTGGCTCCCTACTGACACACAGCACAGCTGCCTCCTTGTTCTTTCCTTAAGAACCTTTAAAAAAATCATTCCAAACCTTAACAGAGTAGGTGGTGACAGGCACAAGCTGAAACAAGAGCAGGTCAGACGAGACTTCGTAAGAACATAAATATTGACCTGATTGCCATGACTTTTCAAGTCTGTTGGACAATAGCTGAACAACTTCATCCGCCAGCTGCCTCAGTCGTGTGGATGGATTTCATCAGGTCCCATGGACCTGTACACATTCAGGATCCTAATATGATCTTGAACCTGATCTTCTGCTACAGTGGGCCTAAGGTCTTCATTCTCACAGTCCCTGCATCTGCCTTCCAAGCGGCATGGTCAGGGCACTTGCTGGTGAAGACTGAGGCAAAGAAGTCACTGAGAACCTCAGCCTTGTCCAAATCCAGGGTAGCCAGTTCTGAATGCTGAATGTTTCACCTCCATCAATGGCAAAGAGTGCTGCAGCTCTAATCAGGAATTTCCCGCATTCTTTAAATGTACATAGAAAGCTGTTGGAAATCATTCCAACTGCCATATCTTGGACATAGTTTGTATCTTGGTTTTAGAAAGGAGAATGTTTTCACAGGAAAAACGTGTTTGTCTTTTCCCCTTCTCATAGGCTGAAGGACTTTGCTGCACTTGAAGAAGAACATTCATTACTACAGAGAGAGATGTTACGTGCGAGAGAGGCACTTGAGGAATTACTTTTTCAGAGGGATCAGCTGATGCAGGACAAGTGTGAGCTTACCACGGCACTGGAGAAGGTACTGTCACCTTATGGAAGAGGGAGATGTGACAGCCAGATCATCACAGGTGCTGTTTCTGGCAGTTGAAGGCCAGGAAAATGTTCTTCTCCTTGGAAGATGGTGGTCAGAGCACACAGTCTCTTTGGGGTAGTTGGTCCCCACGTTCTGACTGGGAGAGGTGAACTGGGAGCACCTCAGAGACACACAGGGGATGCGGAGCTGCTCCTTGTAGTCAAGGATTTTCCTGTCCAAGCCAAACCTCCTACAGAGGGTACAAGTCCCAGAGCTCTCTGGGTGGGCATTCGGCTGCTTGGCTCAGTGAAGCTGCATCTGTTGGATTCTGCTGTGGTTTTGCCAAGGAGATGCTTGGTAGTGCTGGAGGTCACAAGGCTTTGGTTGCTTCTTGTTGGAAACGTGTTGATGGCTCGCAGAGCTGTTGTGCACTTCTCTCAGTTGTCCTCTGCTTCTGTGGATTCTTTTAAGCCGCCCGTCTGTGTTGACCTCTGTTTTGGATTTTGATTAGCTGCAAAGAGGTGATTTTGTTGTCCATGAATCTGAGTGGGGCTACTACTCTCCCATGTGGCAAAAGAAACAAACTCTGTAGCTCTGAATTCCCACAAGAGCTGAAGCTCCTCTGAAGGCCCACAAGGGCTGTTTCCCTGCCAAGTTGTTTCCCTCGTTGCATCCAACTGCTTTACACACTGAAGTAAGTGACACTTTGATGTTGTTTTCTTTTCTAGAAGTAGAATTTGTGTGTCATTTCACTTTCTTCAGCGAGCAAAGTTGCTTTTGCTCAACCTTTCTATGTGTTTGTCCTGAAGGAGCTCTCTGGTCCCAGGCAACCCAGTATGGCTTTACCCATCACTTTCAGCAGGTCCAGAGACCTTCTCATCCCCTTGAGGGTTCTGGATATTGTTGAGCAGGGCTGGGTAGGCTTGAGCCAGGCCCTAGCACGTTGCAGTGATTGGTGCGTCTCTGGAGTTGCCAGAAAAACAGCCAACTCCCCCCAGTTTCTATACTGGGCATGATGAGGTGTGGCATATCCCTTTGGCTAGTTTGGGTCAGGTGTTCTGTCTCTGCACCCTCCCGGTTTCTTGTGCCCCCCTTCACTGGCAGAGCATGAGACTGAAAAGTCCTTGATCAGGGTAAGCGCTCACCAGAGCAACAACTAAAGCATGGTTGTCTTATCAACATCATTCTCAAACTAAAGCCAAAACACCAGCTTATAGGAAGAAAATAAACTCTATCCCAGCTGAGACCAGGACAAATAGCTTTTTTTATTCCTGTTTTCCAGTGTCCATTAGCTTTCTTTTTCCCTGGGAAGCATTAACGTTTCCTTTCCTTGCCATTTCCAGTGTTCAACTGGTGCTCATGTCCGTGGCTCGAAGAAGCTGAAGGAGACCAAAACTGTTCCTCTCAGCTTCAAGAAATTGGGTGTTCAGGCCGCCTCCAGCCACTTCACACTTTTCTCTTCTTGTTTAGAGTAGCTGTATTCAGAAATGCCTGGCGTACTTGTGGCCACAGGGACAAAAGTGCTTTGTGGACTGAGCAAATAAGAGAATTGAGGCTTTAATAACTCTAGGGGCAGTATGGGGAAAAGGAGAACTAGAGAAAGAAGACCAAGTAGAATGAGTGAAGAGTAACAGCTTGATGTTGGCTTTCAGGTGGTGGTAGATGGCAGTGAGAGCACAGGCAACATTGCCTCCACTGCCAGTACCCAGCATCCTGAGTATAGCTTCACCCTCTCTTCCGGGAGCTCCACTGAGGCAGAGTGTGCCTTTGCATTATGCAAGGAAGAACCAGCAAAGAGGCAAGAGATGACACAGGTAAGAATTTCTGCTTGTCAGGCCACAGGCTCAGCTGCTAATGCCTCAAGTTAGCTTGAAACTTTCCCTTTAGTCAGCCAGTTTAACTGGTTTCTTTCTAGCCTTGCCATTCCCATTCACTGCCGTGCCAGGGTCATCAACTCTGTGATCTGCTGCTTTCTCTCCTTCATCTCCACCACCTCATCACACCTTTTGCCCTCTCTCTGCTTGCTTCTTCTCACACATATCTGGAGCCATCTTCCCTGCTCCTTATTGCTTGTTTGTGCTCTTTCCCCATCTATTCCTTGCAGGCCCAAAGAGAAGAGATTTATGCCAAGGACACCACCATCAACATGCTGCAGCACAAGCTGAGACAGCAGGAAGAGGAGTGCAGGAGCCTGCAGCAAAGGCTTGAGCAACTGGAAGAGGAATGCATGTCATCCAGGCAGCAGCAGCACCTCCAGGCTCTGATAGATGCACTCAGAAGGTGAGTGTTTCCTCCTCCTGTATTCTAGGGGCAATCTGCTTCCAATTCTGAGTTCAGAGGTGTTATGGGCAAAGAACTCGCCTGCCCTACCTCATGTATGCCTTTTTGGCACTTTAGCATCCCTCTGTCACAGCTTTTCATACTCTACTGTGAATGCTAAGGCAGGACCTGGAGATTCAGCGTGCTGTTGGAATACAAGACGCCTCCCTCTCGACGTGCTGATTCTCTGAGTTCTTGTTCTTTTGGTGCCCTTTCCTAGCCACTGCTTCTCAGTGAACGAAGGCAAAAGCCTGCCTTCCTTACATCTTCCCTCATCAGTTACCTTGTGAGGGGAAGAGGAAGTTCTTCCTTACTGTGCTGCCCACAGCTCTGTCCTGGCATGATGAAAATGGGATCTGTGACTGTTCAGGCCTCTTCATTCTTCTAACTAAGCCTTGTCTCTGCAGTGACTGTGCCGAGCTTAGGAAAATCAAGGAAGACCTACAGCAAAAACTAATAAAGAAGCAAGAAGCCTGGCATCTGCCTCAGCATAAGACTGAACTGCAGCTGAAGAAAAAGGTGGAGGAGCAGCAGCAGGCACTGGAGAGAGCACATCGTGACCATGGGCTCCTGTGAGTTTTAAAGCTGTCTGTGGGCAGGGGTGGGCACTGCTGGGCTTAAGGAGGCCCACCATAAAGATAACAACTTTAGCACCCTCATCATGAGTAGCATAGAAAGGTGAAGGGAGCACATGGGCAGGTCTGGCTCCCTACTGACACACAGCACAGCTGCCTCCTTGTTCTTTCCTTAAGAACCTTTAAAAAAATCATTCCAAACCTTAACAGAGTAGGTGGTGACAGGCACAAGCTGAAACAAGAGCAGGTCAGACGAGACTTCGTAAGAACATAAATATTGACCTGATTGCCATGACTTTTCAAGTCTGTTGGACAATAGCTGAACAACTTCATCCGCCAGCTGCCTCAGTCGTGTGGATGGATTTCATCAGGTCCCATGGACCTGTACACATTCAGGATCCTAATATGATCTTGAACCTGATCTTCTGCTACAGTGGGCCTAAGGTCTTCATTCTCACAGTCCCTGCATCTGCCTTCCAAGCGGCATGGTCAGGGCACTTGCTGGTGAAGACTGAGGCAAAGAAGTCACTGAGAACCTCAGCCTTGTCCAAATCCAGGGTAGCCAGTTCTGAATGCTGAATGTTTCACCTCCATCAATGGCAAAGAGTGCTGCAGCTCTAATCAGGAATTTCCCGCATTCTTTAAATGTACATAGAAAGCTGTTGGAAATCATTCCAACTGCCATATCTTGGACATAGTTTGTATCTTGGTTTTAGAAAGGAGAATGTTTTCACAGGAAAAACGTGTTTGTCTTTTCCCCTTCTCATAGGCTGAAGGACTTTGCTGCACTTGAAGAAGAACATTCATTACTACAGAGAGAGATGTTACGTGCGAGAGAGGCACTTGAGGAATTACTTTTTCAGAGGGATCAGCTGATGCAGGACAAGTGTGAGCTTACCACGGCACTGGAGAAGGTACTGTCACCTTATGGAAGAGGGAGATGTGACAGCCAGATCATCACAGGTGCTGTTTCTGGCAGTTGAAGGCCAGGAAAATGTTCTTCTCCTTGGAAGATGGTGGTCAGAGCACACAGTCTCTTTGGGGTAGTTGGTCCCCACGTTCTGACTGGGAGAGGTGAACTGGGAGCACCTCAGAGACACACAGGGGATGCGGAGCTGCTCCTTGTAGTCAAGGATTTTCCTGTCCAAGCCAAACCTCCTACAGAGGGTACAAGTCCCAGAGCTCTCTGGGTGGGCATTCGGCTGCTTGGCTCAGTGAAGCTGCATCTGTTGGATTCTGCTGTGGTTTTGCCAAGGAGATGCTTGGTAGTGCTGGAGGTCACAAGGCTTTGGTTGCTTCTTGTTGGAAACGTGTTGATGGCTCGCAGAGCTGTTGTGCACTTCTCTCAGTTGTCCTCTGCTTCTGTGGATTCTTTTAAGCCGCCCGTCTGTGTTGACCTCTGTTTTGGATTTTGATTAGCTGCAAAGAGGTGATTTTGTTGTCCATGAATCTGAGTGGGGCTACTACTCTCCCATGTGGCAAAAGAAACAAACTCTGTAGCTCTGAATTCCCACAAGAGCTGAAGCTCCTCTGAAGGCCCACAAGGGCTGTTTCCCTGCCAAGTTGTTTCCCTCGTTGCATCCAACTGCTTTACACACTGAAGTAAGTGACACTTTGATGTTGTTTTCTTTTCTAGAAGTAGAATTTGTGTGTCATTTCACTTTCTTCAGCGAGCAAAGTTGCTTTTACTCAGCCTTTCTATGTGTTTGTCCTGAGGGAGCTCTCTGGTCCCAGGCAACCCAGTATGGATTTACCCATCACTTTCACATGAACAGTGCCAGAGCCTTTTGGCAGCCCAGGGTACTACAGCAGTACTCAGCAGAGGCCCTGAAACTTTCAGCCCCCCACTACAGGAGTTCTTTCTCCTCCTACTGCTTCAGAAGTGGCACCACTGGCTCTGCACACAACTCTCACTGTATTTTGCCCTGTTTTCAGGTTTACCACCAGCGAGATTCAGCCAGGCTTGATCTGGAGCAGCTGCTCCAAGAGTCCTCTGGCCACGTGCACGCTCTGGCCGAGGTGTCCAGCGAGAAGGAATTGCTGATGCACAAGGTGGCTGCCCTAGAGGTGCAACTGGCAGCCTTGGAGCAGGACAGACAAGGCCTTTCAGAGCAGCTGACACAGGCCAGGTAAAGGCAGGGAGGAGACCCTAGGCAGGATGGTATTGAAGGTTTGTAATTACAGACGTGGGAATCGTTACTGGAGGATTTATTGCATCCTGTGTGCTTTTTGGATGTTTTCACCTTCCATGGACAGAAAATGGAAGAATCTTCAGCAAAAAAAGCCCAAGCAAAGATTTGAATGTTGTTACGTGATTTGAATGTTATTTTCCTGACAGCTAAAGCTAACAAAAACCTCCTGAGCCCTGGGCTCATGTTTATGCCCCCTTGCACATTCCGGTGTGAAGTCCAAAGCAAGCCAATATAATCCTTCGGCATCTGCTACCTTGGCTCTGCGTTGAGTAATAACTCATCCATAGAGATCTTTACTGAAACCTGAAGCTTCTTTCTGGTTTTGGTTTCTTGGTCTGTGTGTTTGAACATAGACCTTTCCTTAGTAAGTCGTTCGACACAGGATGTTCTGAGTTCAGGTCTAGAGGCTCACGCTGAAAATCTGAAGGGCACTTCTTACTGAAGTAACTTCCTGTGGGTGTCAGGAGCAAGAAACTCATTTCTCTCTGTATTCACAACTTGAAGGTCAGTGAACGAGACCCTGGAGTACAGCCTATCTGAGGCTCAGCAGCACATATCGCAGTTGGAGATCACCAGGAGCCAGCTGGAAATCCAACTTCAAACAGTCATGCAGACCAACGAAGTGATACAAGGTGAGAGCCTCGTGCTTTGCTTCCCGTGACCCCCATGGCCAGGGGGCTCTCTGCAGTGCTTCTGAGTGAAGGAGCTGGAAGGAGATCCCTCCTACACTGACATTCCAATGCCAATTCCAGTTCCAAAGGTTAGGAAAGCCGAAACCACTTTGTGTAGACTCTGAATCCTGCCATTTGTTGTGTTTGCAGTGGAAGTGAAGTGCCTTAGATGGAAGCTGGAAGGTGAGAGATCTCTCATGCGGGAGGAACGGCAAAACATGGCAGAACAGCTCTTGCAGGCAGAACAGCAGCATAACAAGACTCTCAAGCTTCAGGAAGCTGATCATGAAGTGGAAAGAAACAAGCTCCTGCAAGCCCTGGTAGGAAACAGTATGCTTCTGACTTCTTCAAGCAAGCTTTGTGGGCTGGCTTTAGAAGAATAATAGCCTGAGCGTGAGAACTGGCAGCAGGCCTCTCTCACAGGCCACATGTTGCTAGGCCAGGCAGCAGAGCCAATGACTCGTACTTGAAAGCACATGAAGGGTCACAGGACTATGCTGGGACAGTAAATGCAGGCACAGATTCAGTTCAACAAAAGGTTGGGTGGTCCCCAAGGCATGGCACCAAAGAGGTGGGATCATACCAGACTCCTGCCTACCGTGAAGGAGACTCCTAACAGTGCTGGCAACTGCAGTCAAGTAAACTTTGTTCCTTCCTTTCTTTCTTTCATGGTTGACAGAGGTAGTATCCTTGGGCTTGAAGTACATGGAACAGTCCCCTTGTTCCTGGTACTTTGTTTGCAGCCATGTCTTATGTCAGCATTGCAAGGCAAAAACTAGTCCTGACTTCAAACACAGAATGACAGACTGTGATGTGAGCCTTACTCCTCCAAGAGGGCACAGTGGGATTCTAGAGGCTGGAACCATGAAAACCCTACACAGTAGACATATGGAAAAAAAAAACCCGAAAAACCAAGAAGTGAAATGAAATGTCAGGCTTGTTCTCTCTTCCCTTCCTCCCTAATAGAGAGAACAGCATCATGCCATGCCTAGATCATGGTTAGTCTGCGCTTTAAGTCCTGGCTGTAGTCCTTGGTAGCCCATCCCCAAAAGAACAAACAAGAGCTAGAAGAGGTTCAGAGAAGGAAAGAAAGGAAGCTGGGCCTGGTTGAGTAAGCTGGGAAAGATAACGTGAAGGGTGGCACAGGAGAGGTCTGCAGGATCCCGAGAGGGAGGGAGAGAGCGGGCAGCCCCTGACTGCCACTGAAGCAGGAGTTCAGATCCCGTATGAAAACCAAACACACACAGATGGAATTGAAACTTTTTCTCCCTATTTTACAGCATGAACAGGACAGGCTGCAAGCAGCGAAGGCGAAAGCTCTGCAGGAGACTCTCACTTACATGATCACCATCCTGTCAGAGAGGGAGGGAGAAACGCTGTACCAGGAACAGACGAGAACGCTGGAAAAGCAGAAAGAAATGCATGAAACTGCTCCCAACCAGGTTATTAACGACATAACAGATCAAAACCTGGTGTCACTACAAAAGCAAAACCAGGAAGCTGGAGAGGCCATGGAAATGTTGTTAAGGGCTGTCCGTGAGCAAGTGGAGCAGACCTTAGAAACCTTAAAAGAAAAGGACAGACTCCTAGCCATCCAAAGGCAACAATCAAGGAGCTATGAGGAGAAAACAGAAGAACAGATGAATGTCTTGCACAAAGACTTAGAATACGCTAAGGCAGTACTAAAAGAAAAGGATTTTGTGATTGAATGTCAGAAGGAAGTGATTGAGACCTTTCAAAACCAAGAACAAGACTCTGAACAGCAGAAGAAAATTCTGCAACAACTTGAAGTGGCACTAAAGGAAAAAGATCAAGAAATTGCATCACTTAGAA
Organism: Coracopsis vasa; assembly: GCA_026283785.1. Taxonomy (NCBI): domain Eukaryota; kingdom Metazoa; phylum Chordata; class Aves; order Psittaciformes; family Psittacidae; genus Coracopsis; species Coracopsis vasa. Next base: position 7,817 of record JANHGB010045925.1, on the reverse strand, counting down.
AGCAATGCGAGGCATGCAGGGAAAAGGAGAAGAAGCATGGAGCTGAGCAAACAGATCTGCAAGCAACAAAACGGACTCTGAGAGAAAGGAAGATAAGGGCTCTGGAGGAGGCTGTCTCAAAGCTTCAACAGCAAAACGAGGAGGCAGTGGAGATGACCAAAGCCATACAGCAAAAAGTACAATACATGGAGTCTTCTCTAGGCGCCCGAAAGAAAGAGGTAATGTCTTTACAAGGGCATGTCCAGGACCTTCAAAAGCAGAAGGAGTTAGCAGGCAAACAGGCCAGGACTCTAAAGCAGGATCTTGAGAAAACGAGACAAAGACTGAAGGAGAACAATTTGGAGTTCCTCAAGCAGACAGAGGAAATTAATATGTTACGAGTGCACGCTGAAGGCAGAGAACTCCAAAGGAAAGAGAAGGCCCAAGCCCTGACTCATGTCCTTACCAAGAGTGAAATGACCAATAGGATTGTGAGGGAAGAAATAGCCATCCTGCAGAGTGCGGTTTCAGAGAGGGACACAGACAGGTTTCATCACCATGTAGGCACTGTGACTGCTCATCAGTCAACTAAAACATCTATAAAGGATTCTAATGATGTTTCCCATCAAGACAGAGGAAAATACATTCCCATCAAACTACGACCTGCTTGGCCAAAAGAAGCCATGACTGCAGGTAGCAGGCTTGCCTGTCTGCATAGCTCCGGCCAGAGCCCATTCACCTGCTAGAATGGTTTCTGTCAAGCCCACAACTACTGAAAGAACTATGGAGCTTGCTGTTCAAATGAACTCAAGTCCAAAAGTTGGGCTGGGTACTTGGTCCTCTCCTGTCTAAGCAACCATAGCCAACATGTTGTGGCTAGGACTTGGCATGTGCCAAAAATGGCTGAAAGAAAATGTGTGTGGATTTCTCCAAGGTGATCTGGAGAAAGGCCCCTGGAAAGAGAGTTTGTTGTGTTGGGCTGTGGACCAGGAGGGGAAGAAGGGACTTAGCACCTTCTAACCTTTGTGTGGCACCAGCTCACAGAATCTCCTCTCTGAATACCCAGCAGGCTATTGCAGAAGGAGTGCAGCAATCGTGGCTCTTAGAGAAGAAGCTGCTGTCGCAGCAGCTGGAAAGTCTGCAGCAAGAAGTTGCAAGGCTGAAACTTGCCAACACCGAGCTGAAGGAATTCAACGATGAGCTCAAGAAGACTCTTCAGGAGGTAAACCAGGCTTTCACTGCCCATGCGAAGCCTCACAGTCCTCTGGAGCACCACACATCTCCACAGACAGCAGTTTGGAGTCCTCTGCTTGTTCCCTTCCGGCTCCTGCTTTCCCCTTGGACACACCCTTTTGTGTTTTCCTTCTCTTCTGGCACCTCATTTGCCTTCACAAATGCACATTCACTCCAGTACCACCCTTCTTGCCCCGGTGTCCCCCCCCACACACACACATTGGCCTCTCGTGTGTCAGGAAGTGTTTCCTCTTGCTCTTTCTTGTCCATAGTCTACACTGGGTGCTTTTTGCCCCCAACATTCTCGCCCAAGAGGCCCTTTTGCTCCTTGTTGGTGGCAGGTTTCTGTGACCCTTTCTCCTATCCAACGTGCAGGTGGAATGTCAACGGAGGAAACTGATGAGGCTCCACCGTGATCAGTTGCTGCCAGGTGGACAGGGATCTTCCTTCTCCAAGTCTCACCAGCACAAGATGCCTGCTTCTAGGCAGGTGAGAACAGGGGCTTACTTGGTGTGACACATCCCAGGGGCAGCAGCCCCCCAGTATAGACCTACTAGAAGTCGAATACAGAGCTAGTGTAAGTCAAATACAGACCATGGTCCTGGCCAAACTGGAGACCAAAAAGAAATCCTTGTGTTTTCTTCACAGGAGGAGTCCTATGCACACTGCAGTCAAGTACCTGACTTGCAGAACCAGGGGAGGAGCCAGAAAGCTCCCACTTCCTGAGCAGCTGCAGCACCAGGCGGTTCCTGTCCTGTACCCTTCCCAGAACCATCTTCTTTTATTGCTGTGGGAAAGAGGGGTGGGTTTGTTCTCCTGACATTTAGAAGTAGTTTACACGTGGGCAGGGACTCCTGACTTTCCTTTTTGTTTCTTAATAAAAGACATTCTGCAATTGTTCAATACGGAGAAGCAAGTGCTCTTTCTTCCTGCCCTTTTCATGGAGAGGTGTCTCATTGGCCCACGTCCAGTCATCTGGGACCTGCCCACTGGACCAGGCCTGCTGACAGATGACGGAGAGTGGCTTAGCAAGCTCCTCTGCCAGCTCCTTCAGCATTCCTGGCCCACAGATTTGCGTACGTCTAAGAGGAGCAGGAGGTCGCTAACCATTTCTTCCTGCATAATGGGGACTTCAGTCAGCTCTTCACCACTGTCAGCTGGCTCAGGGAACCGAGTACCCTGAGGATGGCTGGTGTGACTATCAAAGCCTGAGGCACAGGCAGCATTAACCACCACAGCCTTTCTCCCATCCTCAGTCACTAGGTTTCTCCTAGTATCAATAGAGAATGGATGTTCTCCCTGGCCCTCCTTTCATTGCTCATGTATTTGTAAAAGTACTTTTCATTATCTTTTATGGCAGTGGCCAGATTTAGTTCCATCTGTGCCTTCCCCTTTCTACCTTTCTCCCTACAGAACCTAACAACATCCCTGTACTTCTCCTGGGGTGACAGTCCCTTCTTGCACAGGGGATAGACTCTCTTCTTCCCTGAGTTCCAGCAATATCTCCCTGTTGAGCCAGGCTGGTCTCTTCCCTGCTGGTTCATTTGTGGCACACAGGAACTGCCTTCTCCCGTGCCTTGAGGCTTTCATTCTTGAAGAACATCCAGCCTTCCTGGACCTCTTTGTCCTTCAGTAATGTTTCCCAAGGTATTCTGCCAGCCAGCGCCTTGAACAGGCCAAAGCCATCCCTCTGGAAGTGTAAGGTGGAGGGTTTGGAATTTTCTTCTTGTTTTTAATAGGAGAGGTTTTGCACTTGCTCAGTTGGCAGAAGCAAGCAGTAGGTAAATATGTGGCTTGGGGAAAGACTACAGGAGATTTTTCCTTGCACAAGTAAGCCATTGCGAGCTGCTGCACGCTTCAGCCTCTGGAGTTCCCAGCCATTCCCTGTGAGGAGGGAGGGAAATGGAGGCGTTATCAAAATGAGGGGGGGAAAGAGCATCCAGCAGGGACGGAAAGTGCGGCAAGAAAGCGGGGTTCTTCCTTCCCTGCCTCCGTCCCTCCCAGCTCCAGCACAAGGCGCGCTGATGCCCTCCTGAGGGGATGCGCTTCAACTCTGCGCCTGCTCGGATGTTCCCCAAGGGGCGTTAGGAACGAGCCCCGCAGCCTCCAGAGGCGGCGGCGATGGACGGGTGATGGGCCGGAGGGTGTCGCGTCAAAGCCGCTGGGCTTCAGCTCCGGGCCCTTTCCCGCTGCCAGGACCCGGCGTGTCTTGGGTGTCCCTCAGAGGCCCGGGGCCCGTTGGCAGCAAAGGCAGGAGCGGGCGAGGCGGCCACGAAGCCCAACCCAGCCCAGCCCTTCCTTTCCCGCCCTGGAGCAGCTCTGCAGGCCCAGCCCATCGCCGCCTGCCTCAGGCCGCGCTGCCCGTGCGGAAGGCGGGTTTGTTTCCGGGCCGCGCCATGGAGTCGCTGTGGCGGCTGAAGCCGTTCGATGTTTGCTCTGAGAGCTCAGTCATCCTGAAAAAGCTGTGGCAGAGTTCTCCTGGGACTCAGGATGTGGCTGCGGTGGTGTTGAAAACCTCGAGAGCCTCCTTCGGGAGTTACTTGAGGAGGCAAAACTTTCCTGTGATTTTTGTACTTCGGGCTGTAATGCCCTGCTGCTTGTTCTCTTGTGAAATACGAGCTCACTCCTCGAATTGAGATAACAAGGTTTTATTGAAGAACAAAGTCTATAAAGCAAAGGCAACAGGGCTGGGCGCGTTACCACAGCCAGAGGCGCGCTGATTAGCATTTGCTACAGGTTTATACACTTTCACTATTGCATTAGCCATATACATATTCATAATTCCCGCTTGTAGGCGAGGAATCTTATAACTAGCTACAGGAACTTACTGTCATAAGTCTCCTCTTGGAGTCTGCGCACTGCTCCCTGGTGATTGTGGGCAGAGGTCTTGAGGATGAAGTAAGCAGTCTTCCACATGCGGGTGGGTCTTCAAGATGAAGTAAGCAGTCTTCCTCACGGTGTTAGAAGGCAAGAGAGGCTGGAAGGCTCTGCTGTTTTGTGCAGAGAAGCTGTCAGTCTGGCACATTCTTGTCCCCCTCGCTGAAAGATTGTGTTTTCCCTGGTTGAATGGTTCCTCAGCCTGGCACAGGCCTTAACAAATGTGTGGTCATCAACTGCTTTCCTTGCTGGTTGGTTTCAGACCTGAGCATCGATGCCATGGACGTAGCAGGAGAGCAGCAGCTGGATGTAGAGCACAATCTGTTTAAGCAACGTTTGGATAAAGCTGGCAGGCGTGTGACTCCAGAGGCTGAGAGACACGGTGAGATGCTGTTCTGCCTTGCTTGGATGGGTGCTCTCATAGTCTTCCCATCACTGTGTGCCTGTTTGGAGAACAGGTGACAGCTGAAGAGCATTTAAATACCTCAAAGTCTTGCAGAGTTTGTAGCACACCAATCTTTTACAGTGGCAGATCAGACAAACTCCAGTTGTACTCCTCCCTTCCTTTCTTTCTTCCTCTCTTTCTTCCTTTCTTTCTTTCTTTCTTTCTCTCTTCCTT